>AFFK01020110.1:0-13395 GCA_000239455.1 Strigamia maritima | reverse complement strand
GAATGCCGAAGGTGCCATAGTTCGATATTGTGCTCGATTGGTTGCCCAGGGTTTCAGGCAAATTCTTGACATTGACTATAAAGAAGTCTTTAGCCCTGTGGTAAACTTTGTCCTTATTAGATTGTTCTTCTGCCTTTTGGTGGTCTTGCGAGGCTGGTCTGATGTACATCTAAACGAAAAATGTGCGTACCTTTACGGTACCTTAGATTACCCCATTTTTTGGGGATGCCCAAAGGGGTAGGATCTAAACGTCTCGATAAAGTATGGTACCTAGTAAAAGCTTGTACGATCTACATCAGGCAGGAAGGATGTGGTACCAAACGCTTGACAATGCATTACACAAAATTGGCTTTGATAAAATTAAAGGTTGTAATTGTGTTTACACATATGCAAAGTGCACCGTATTATTAGTATACGTGGACGACATGGTCTTATTCACAGAGACTGATGTCATTAGTGAAATGCTATTGAAAGGGCTTAACAAACACTTTAATATTGTTAATCTTGGCCCAGTCTCAAAGCTTTTGGTTGTAGAATTCTACAGAAAAGCTGGCGCATTGAAATTGCATCAAACACATTTTATCGACAAATTAGCAGATAAATACGCCATTGTGCCAAATGCATTGATCAAGGTTCCAGTCACAGTGAGTACCACGTTCACGGAGTGTAAGGACAATGAATTAGATGATAAATTTCGTTATCGGAGCTTGGTAGGGAGCTTAATGTTTCTGGCATCGCGAACCAAACCGGACATACTATATTCGGTTACGTATATGTCCCAGTTTAACAACCGTCACACGCTTAAACACGTGAAGCCATTATTGCAATTACTGCAATACGTGGTCAATACGAGAGAATATTGTATTGACTTGAGGGGTTGTAAAAATGAAACTTTATTTTTGTTTAGTGACGCATCCTGGGCGACAGATTTAATAACATGTAAGAGTTTTGGGGGTTACCTAATGTATCTTGGTGGTTCCCCAATAGATTGGGGCTGTAAGAAACAGTCCATTGTCGCTACAAGCTCCATGGAAGCAGAATTTATAGCATTGGCGTTTGCCGTAAGAGAGGCATATTGGATAAGCAATCTATTTGAAAGTTGTTTAGTTTTAGATTATATAAACACGCCAACTGACTCCATTTCCCCGATACAATTCGCAACAAATGATATTAAGAATTGTAAGACAAAACATATTCGGATCAAATACTGGTTTTTGCGCGACTGGTTCGAGAAGGGATACTTTGTACTAAAAAAAGTACCAGGCCAAGTGAATGTCACCGATATTTTCACAAAGTGGTTATCCGGTGAAAAGATCAAGCAGTTATGCTGCCCAACAGTATTTGGTCGAGTATCACTGAAGTGACAGTTTGTATAGACCATGGCATCGTGCCATGGCACGGATATTGTAGCTGGAGCACATGAGTGTTGGGTCAGCCATAATAATGCCGCAAAGTTGAGACGTGGGCAAAGGGGTAATGTTTTTCCCTATACTACAAGTATAAATTCATGTTTGTGTGTTTCCCACGCATGAGATCTTAATTTTTTAGGGCTGGAGGCCCACCTCTTGCTGTAACCAATGTGAAGCGTTCGAAACCTGCTCTGGTGCGATGCTTATAGGTCAGGTATGAACTTAAGAATCATTTTCATTTAAAGGGGCACATGTAGATATTAAGTAAATTAAAGTGATTCTTATTAATAGGTTTTTTGACTATACAAGTAGCATACTTCTGCATCATATTGTTTGTATGTTACGGATTTAACATTGTGGAATTTGTTCTGGTTTATTAGTGTACTCTATTAGTACACATGTTATTGTACATCAACATATATTGCGTGCAATGATGTGTTTCAGCGTGAATTAATTGTGAAACGTTGAAATACATGTTTGTTACATGTTTGTTACAATTGCCCCATTGTAATAATTTATTTAAAGTATAATTGCCATTTTATATTTTGTGTTCAGCAATAATTATTAGCCTATATGATATACAAGATGAATTATATCTATAAATAATTATTGCTCACTCTTTGATTAAGTTATGTTGATATAATTGCCTTATTCAGTGATATAAGATGTCACACTCACTAATCTAGATGTATGAGTGTGACATTTGTGCTTTATTGCAGTCAGAAGCATTTATTCGGATGCATCATGTTTTTCTTAGGCTTTGTTTCTATTTTTGGACTGATTATGTCATTTTTATGAGATTTGCTCTGATCATTCCGGTTTTTATAAGTGTCTCTCACCTTTTCTATGTATTCCAAGATGGCCATATAATAAACCTGCTATGCTGTTGTTAGTTAACACTAACATGGACTTTTGGTGCGAGTTTTTCCTGAAAAATCATTAATTTATTCCGGCAAGATAAGCAACAGTAGTTGCGGCCGCACTGCTGTCATTTACGTGTGGATTTGCCCACTGTTCCGCACTTCGTTCGTCAGGAAAGCCAGCCGCAACATAGAGCGATATTCATCTAGTGCGCGGCCGATACAATTTGGACGGAACGTCGCGTATAAACCGGCGGAAAACGAAGCCCCGCCTGCGGCCGCCGAAACCGAAATCTCCATCAAATTTTCAAAAAGTGAAAAACATCATTTTTCTGCATTTTGGTGCCAGTTTGGCTTCCACGGCAAGTTTAGGATCACATGGCACATGGATAGGCCCAGACAATAGACAAAAGAAAAAACGGATTAACAAGAAATTCACAACCGGAGAAAATACTTCCTCAAAATCTATTCCCGGGGATTGACGGAAGCCTTGTGCAACCAATCTCGCACGATACTTTGTGATTTTTCATTGGGCATCCCTTTTTATTTTAAAAATCCATTTGTTGCCCAATATCTTCCCTTTATCCGGTTTATCTACTACAGTATAAATGTTCCGCTCAGAAAGAGTCCCTAATCAGGTTTCAATTGCCTTTTCCCACTCCTTGCATTGAGGGGAGGCCATCGCTTCCTCATAACTTTGAGGCTCAATAAACGTAGTGCAAAAAGCTTGCGCATTCAATGTCATTTGAATCTGATGCGCTGCCTCAAGACTGGGATTCCTCCTTTTTAGGAGTTCTACCTTTAGGGCTCTTTGGTCTAGGATTAGTTGCTTTTCTAGACTCGAATTTAAAATTATCCTTAACAAAAGGGACATTTAACCTTTTGCAACGATTTTCTATATCTCCATAACTATATGCATTGGTCCCTTCCCCTCAACATCGTAAAAGTACGTGTCTTGGTCTCCTTTTGTAACGCCCTTTTGACGTATGACCACTTCCTTGGTCCACCCAGGCATGTTGGGTACCGAATATGTCGTGACTGTGAGCTCCTGGTCCCAAAACATCGCTCGCACCTCATAAACACGAGCGAAACGCAAGAAACTCGCAAAAACTCGTTTTTGAAATTTCGATGGAAAATGCCGATTTTCTCCCCGTACGCGGGCCACCGGACACGGCCGAACTTATACGTGAGGTCCGTACTCGCTTAAAGGTAATGAAATGCGCACGACCTCGTCTCGCTGCTTTGCTGTCTAACTCTTGATGGAAATTGAAGTTTCTAGTGCTGTTTTTGATGCTCAGCACAATGAACAAGTCCAAACAATGTTTAAAAAGCAAACAAAGAACTTACGGAAGATTTATTCCAATAAAAGTAAGTTGAAACAAACTCATGACATGCTGCCATGCACACAGCCATCTTGGCTCACCTAAAAGGTGGTGCACATCACCTGACTTGGTGAAAGACTGACCACCGAGTGATTGACAAAAGGTGATAATACACTATTAAAACACCACCTGTTGGCAATCACATGATACTCTGATTGTATGTAGTCTGCTACATCAAAATCTTTGCAGATGACATACACAAAAGGTAAATACAGTCACATTTTGGTATAAACTCACTACAAAATTGGGAAACATGTGCAATAAGGCACAAAACATTCATTATCAGTACAAAAGGTGTGATAATCATAACAATACATGATTATCACACACGTCACCTTTAGGTAACTGCAAACAATGATCAATAAATACCCAAATTGATACACAAGCATAATTGACATTGCTCAAACAGTCAATACAAATTATATAACACCATACACGGCAATAATTAATCTAACACATAAATAATATAACCGCATACGCACGCAATTCACTCCATTCACCCACCATACATGGTTTCTAGCATAATAAATCCTTATTATGCACTTGATATGACCACACAGGTGCAGCCAACGCAATGAATACCAATTGGTAATTGATACACTTTTACCAATCAGGCTTAAGACACAATAATTATGCATAATTTACATCGGTCACTCACAGATTTGTGCTAATGGTCTCGTCGCACCAAAAGTCCAAAAAGGTATGGAAAAACTCTCGAACTACTCTCTTCACCTCCAAAATGACGTCCTTAAAGGTATTGGCATACTATAACTCAAAATGTCCAATGTATAAGTCATGAGCACCTAGAGAGGTCGAGTTGACCAAAAGTTGCTCATAAGTATTTTTAGTTTGAGTTAAGATCACCTTTTAGTGTTTGCACAGGTTATAAACAAGTCATTGTAATTTGTGCAATTAATTTAGACTGTATATGTTGTATCAGGTTGTCCACAGGACATGTGATAAGTTGTTGTAATTATTTATATTTATTTCACAGCCTAAGGTAATCATTTATTAGTGTTTGTTTACCTTAAGATGATCAAAGTTGAAAGTTGTATGATTTTATTGGTTTCCAGGATGTCTGTGATCAATCTAGATGTATACAGTCATCCTGAGTCTTATTTTATGTAATAAGATCACAAACTATGACCAGTTTGTGATCTTTAGTCTTGTGAGCTATTTTTAGCCCACATGTCATAGTCTGGTTCCAGTCTGAGCACTTAGCTATGACATCTGGATTCCAAGCTGTTTGTTTGAGTTTCCTGTCCAAGATGGCTGCAAATAAAGTGCTTCACCTCTTGGTGTGGTTTTTAGGACTATTAAACCATATGTGTGAGTTTATTTTACATTAAGAACATGTGACGGTCCAAAATCGGAAACTACTTATTATTCTGCCACTAGATGGCGCCGACGATTGTCCGCGCCAAATTCAAACTCCAGCTATCGATTATTCTCACCTTTGGGTTTAATAAGTAACTAAGAACAGTTTGACAAGTAAATAATTCATAAAAGAGTGTATATTTATTGAGTTATGATAAATAATAATATTTCACATTATTATTTATACATTGGATGGAAATCACTTGTAAAAGTGATTATTATTTAGGGAAAGTGTTGTAAGGAATTCCTTACAACACCTACTCTTTTCATGTGTAGCTGGGTAATTGGTCGCACCTGCGACCTATTTCCTAGTTTGTGTAAATGATTCTTGACCCTGGTCAAGCAGAGTTCACTTAGACTCTGGCAGGAAGTTGTACCAATTGGCCCAACTCCCTGCATGTCATAGTTAAGCTTATAGTGCCCGCCTCCAATGGTCATACCGATGTTCAATTGGACACAGGCTGACCACCAAGTGAGCGACCACTATAAAAGGGCTCGCAGAGCTCTATTTGGTTCCAGATTACCCTTAAAGATATATTGATATTATGTTCAGATTTACCTAGTTGACGTGGTTTCAGAACGCTTTTAAGACTCTTGAACCGGCAGGTGCAACAACCGTAAAGACCGTAGTGAGCCATAGCATTTATGTTATGAAGGCCTATGTACCGTGAATATACAAAAGTGATGATGACATGATGTTGTGACACATCGGAGAGTGGTGATTATTGATCTGGACGTGCCAGTTATCGTGACCACTCTAGTTTGGGTTGGATAATTATCTATTAACGTGTTAGTCGCGTTGCGTTGCGCCGGACTATAAGGATGAAGGCCAAGTGGGTTACTTGACCCACGCGACACCCCACTCAACTCTTGTTTACGGTATCTATGTTAACGTATTGTCTTGTTAGTGACACTCTGGTCAGATGGCCAGAGTATCGAACGTCATCTGTCTGGGACATATTGTCACTCGGCAATGTCAGCCCAAACCTTGTGACGAATACAGCCAAAAGTCAACCGTTAGTCGGATCGATCTTCCATCCTAATCCTGTTAGAACCACTTCAGACAAACCAGGAATGACAGATAGAGTCCAGACCTAGACATAATCCAGATCCGCCCTCGTATATTCATATTATTATATTCTGTTCGATAGTATATTATTCCTGGCTTTAGATTTGTATAAGTAATTGTTAGTCAGTGCTCTGTTAATAAATTCCTATTGATATGTTTTGATAAGTTACGTATATATTTTCCCTCTGAGTTTCCATACAATTTCCACACACCAAGTTGTCACTTCCAAATCTCGCGTAGTTGTTAGTGATTTAGTCGGTATTTCGAGGTTATTATAACTTGGTAATTTCCCTGAATATCGGATCATCACAAACACACAATACCAAGTGATATTACAAGCAACAAGCAGTTGCAGCAGCCAAGGCCATTCCAAAGCAATTATTTCTACTCCATGCGGTCTATTAAGTGTCAAGAACAGACCAGTTGAGTAAAAATTCTCAAATTAAGGTCAGGGACCAAGTCAAGGACGCTGAACAAGATAGGCTATACGTCGGAATCCTCAGAACATTATTTAGAGCCGACTTTTCGGAGTGCGGGAATCGCGTCAACTTTTGGCCGCAGAAGGGCCACCGACTCCCGCCGGACGAATTCGGATTTCCCATCGAAAATCCAAAATTGGGAAAAGTGCATTTTTCAACTTTTTGGAGTTTTACCTTTGGTCCATTCCACTGCGTGGACCATTTTAGGCCTTTGCCACCATAAGACCTCAAGAACTGGTAGCAGAGGATGGTTACAGCTTAGGCCTAAGCAAGGAAAATTGTCCAAAATACAACTTTGGGCAATAAAAGGTAAAAAACCAAATTTCTCATTTTTGGACGGATTCTGCCGCTCTATTTTGTTTTCCAGGTTATTCCAGCATCATGACAGATAAGGACATTACCAAGTCAGCCACTGTAGGTGTGATAAAGCTGGATAAGGTGATTTACATCCAGTGGGCAATAGATGTTCAACTTTTGCTGGAAGAAAAAGGATTATGGCCATTTGTAACAAGAAAACAAGTCGAGCCCGATGTCACTGCTACGCAGGATGCCAAGGACCGTTTTGAGCGTAATAAAGCAAAATCTCGTGCTATTATTCTCCAATGTCTTGTGCCAAGGCTTGTGATGGTCGAATCTCGGCAATTACCTTATTATTCTACCACTAGATGGCACGGACTACTTACTATGTCGCGTCATATTCAAATAAAATCTAATTATGTTGCCTAGTTTTGGTTTCATGCTTAGCTTAACAATATTTGACCAGTAAATATTTTATAAGTGTGTTCGTATTATGAATTATGGCGAATGATAATATTATATATTATCATTCTAACATGGGAAGTTATCTGGAGATAAGAATTTACTGTGGTCCGTTGACCACGATACTTATTCTCGTTGGTATGTAGAGGGGAAATTGATCACATCTGTGACCCATTTCTCCCCATAGTGGACGCTCCCATGAGTCGTACTGCTGTCCCATTGGACACAGACCGACCTCCTGGGGAATGTCCACTATATAAGTCCGTGTAGAGCTCAGTTCCAGTGCCCCTAAAGTTACTTAAAGATATATTTATATGTTACTGACAGTTACTTGCATTTATGTGGTACAAAAAGCTTTGTTGCTACGAGCCGGCTGGTGCAAAACCGTAAAGACCGTAGTAGTCGTGGCATTTATGTCATGGAAGCCTATGTACTGCGAATATACATTTCAATCTAAGCACATATATTGACACATTGGTGAGTGGTTTTAGTGGGACTTGACAGTTATTGACCATTCTACTCTCGGTTGTAATAATGATTCCTGAACGCATGTTACGATGCGGAACGTCGATCTTCGACTTAGGCGATGCTGATCGCCAAGTAACACTCATCTACGCTCATTCTCCGGTATTTATAGTATCGTTATGTCTCATTATCGAGTGATACGGTGAAATCACCGTATCCTCAGTTGTTGTCTGTCTGGGAACCGTGTCACCCGACTCGGTCAGCCCAAACCTTGTGACGACTAAGAAAGTCAACCGTCAGACGGATTGATGAATTCCCTTTCCTTTAGAACCACTTAGGATACCAGGAACGGAAGCTAGAAGTCTTGTATATTTGTATTAGTTATTATATTGTATAAGTAGCCCCTAATGTTCATATTTATTCATACTAATTGTTATTATATATATATATGTTACTCGGTATATTTAATGTTAACTGTTAATGTTCATATTAAATATTGTCATGATTTGAGAATCGGGTCTCCCTTTTATTCATATTTCGTGTTGCAATTTTCCCACGTTTAGTGCGCACCTTATCTCGGCCAGATTCTGTGTGTAAATGCCCTCTCCTCGTGGTCACTGTCACTAGACAATGCCCTCGGAGAAATGATCGTCACACGTGGAGGTTCTACCAAGATAAGGTTGCAATTTTGTTTCGGGAAATTGCAACGGATATTTTCTTGTTCCACTGAGCAAAAAGATATCCATGACCCCTATAGCGACCTGAAATGGATACTGACATTCCCGCAAGTGTAGTATCCATCCCCGTTGATTAAACTTATTAGTTCAGGACTACATTACTAATTTATATTTAAAATTAAAATTATAAATGTCAAGGTACAAATGGAACCGAAATTCATTTGTAAAAAACAGGTTAGAAAGATATGAAACAAATTGCTGATATGGTTATTAAGGGTTGATATCGAAAGGTGTCGACTGTGCGTCTTCCGAGATGTCCAAACAGATGTCAGTAATAGTTTTTTATCGGATTAAGGAATTTAGTGGTCTTGCGTATTCACGTAATCATTTCATCGATGGCTAAATATACTCTACATCGGCCAACTGAAACTTCTAGAAGGTTGGGTGAGGTAGGAATACATATTAAAACATGATTTCTGCTACTCCATGTAGTGGCGCCAACGGGCTGAGTTACACTCCCCTATCGGGCTGAAATAAGATTTCTCCATCGAGCTGTGACTGTGTGAAATGAATCGCTAAGAAATTCCAATGTCCATTAAAAATAATTTTTTTTTATTATTCTTATAAAATTTCATTCTTCATAATTCAAATTACAGTAGTATAAAAATAGTGGTTCAAATAGGCTGTTATTTTTCCCATTTCTTGTACTGAGTGTCTGAAGCTCAAGTGAGTTTCCACACACTCTCTCGAAGTGAAGAGTAGAAGTATTTTTGTGTTTGTCATTTCACTTCGGCGTGAAAGTGAAGCTCATATGGAACTCAAATCTTCGATGTTCGGACCCTAACATGAGCAATGTAGGAATCACCATGATTTGATGGCGGGGAGGTCTGTTCGATTCTGCTTCGAGATTTGACGCAGAAGTCGAATCCTAATCCTGTGTCAAGATTTGACGCAGAGCAGGATTTTAAGACCCCTACACGCCAGTGTTCCGCGCACTAGTAAAATGAAGGAAAATAATTAAACAAACAAGAAATAACTGATACGGAATACAAATCAGATTTTTTTTTACAGAAAAATTAGACAACAAAGGATTCCCACGTGGACAATTTTTGGGGGAAATAAGCCTGAAAAAGAAAATACCCCGTTGAGTCAAAAGTATTTTAAGCAAATATAATTGATTCCATCCTGACGATAAACCGGAATGTTGGAGGTCAAGACCATCAAGGACGTCAGTTGATGACCCGTGATTGGTCCAAAACCAACACCTGGGACATCTGTTACCCCCCGGGATGCCCATGGTTTAAATAGCCACGCTCACCTACACTTATCCTCTTTCTATTCATAGAAGCCCTGTAGCACAGTTAGACCTGCTATAACAAGTTTTTCTTAGTTAGAATTCCATTTTGTGTTTAGTAGTAAAATTTTTCTTTTGGTGTTATAATATGTCCAAGATTAGTCCTAGAGTAACCAGATCCATGGAAAAACAACGATCCACAACTACGGCGGAGATACATAGCAATCCGGCCGTACATGTGGAGTTAGATGAAATACAGGAAGTCGAGGAAGTGGTGGAAACCGAGAGCCCCAATGCAACCCAAGCTCAAGATACAGATACGATTGGAATATCTTCAGGTGGTACGAAACCAACTGCTCGCCCCACTAATATTCCCTTGTCCAATGACAAGGGGGAGAAGGCGACCAATGCAATTGCATTGCAAAAAGGGTGTAGATACTACGGTGTCACACCCAACAGATTCCAAAATCTGTCCGAACTTTTCACAATGGTGGAAAGGAACCAACATTTGATTATGTTTAACACAAAAGTAAACCCTACACTTTATATTCTTCAAGAAGGGTTAGCCCATGATTTGGTGAGTGGGAATGCACCACTTACTTCTTCACCGGCCAATAAAGAGACGGAAAGTGAGCGTGATCACTCTTATGTGACTAGAAGTACTGCCTCAAGTACGGCGGGTAGGACGAATACGCCCGATCATCGACGTACTCGTTCCCCAAGTCATGGAGGTAGAGAAACCTCTGTGACTAATAAGTCGCGTCATATAAGAGATGAACCCTTACACAAGAGGTCATCTCAGACGCTTATTAACCCGAAACTTCATCAAAGGAGAGAATCTTTCCCCAAAATAAAGGAAAGAAGTACGTCGCGTCCGGCGTCACGTCTTTCTGGGACCCCCAATTTGACTACATCACCAAAAAGAGGAGATTCCGAGTCTAGAAACTCCTCTTTGCGGTATAGTAGACCTAGATCTCATTCGAGCTTTAGATCCACTACACAGTCGCTACCAAGGCGACGATCAAATTCTTCAAGGCGACGACCATCTCCACCGAGATACCGTCAGTCACACAAATCCGGGCATAATCATTCCTCATACGCGGAAGACATGAATGCCAAGATATGGGCACAGAATTTGGATTGCATGGCGGGTATTGCGGCTGCTTTAAAAGAGGAGAACAAGAGTTCAAATGGACCTGGTCCCTCGAATTATCTAAAAGGAGCTAAAATACCCACATTCGATGGTACGCAGGATCAATGTATACGCTTCCTGAATGCTATAAAATCAGCAGCACAGGCTAGCAGCTTAACCCTCGACGAGATAATTCATAAAGGATTGGCGAGCTACCTGCTCGCCGACGCATATGAATGGTTCACAGAGAATCAGGACACGTTTACGAATTGGGAGACCTTTGTAACTGTTGATATATTTCAGTTTTATTTTGAATTTGTTCTATTTATTAATGTATTATTATGTTTTATTTATGTTACCAGTAAGTCACTGTATTATTTGTATTTGGAGTTATTTTATGTATTGGCCATCCAAAGCCTCCGTAGGTTTTTGTCACCTGTTGTCATGGTTTTTAAATAAAATTTTTACTCGCTTGCCGGTTTGCTTGTGAGGTGTAAACTGCCTCTTTTTGTTCCGCACCAACATGGGTTTTTTAGCATCAAATAACATGGTTATGGGTTCCTGCACACTTTACACTACGTTTTGATGCGATTTCGTGAGTTTTTTGCGTTTTGGAGTTTATGCCTGGTTTGGAGTACGAGTTCATGCTTCGCATTTTCGAGGCCTATTTGTGAGTCGCGATGTTTCGAAGTGAGCGGTTATAGTTTGTCTCCGCTCCAAGCGAGACAAACAAAGGTATTTTGTGAATTATATCGTTTTTGGGCTTTAATTGCCGCTTCTATATTTTTTCTCGGTATTGGACACCATTTTCGATGCGGAACGAGCGAGCATGACGCCATTTTGGACACAATTGGATGTTTTTCGCCGAGTAATGCCATTTCCAAGCTGACTCAACATTGTATTGTGCGGATTTTCGATTGGAGCAGCCATTTGTGCAACTTTTTTGGATTTTTATGCGAAAATTCGATTTTTGAGCCACTCCGAGAACTTCAAGTGCAAATTGATGACAAAATTCACGGACAATTAAGCCAGGAAGTCATCAAACAAGCCTACATCTCGAAGCCGTCACTCCTTTGGTGGAGATCTTTTGCTTTTTATTGTTGTCATTATTTGTCCTTTTTCAAATTTTTCACCTTCGAGACTACCTAACCTTAAGGGATTTTTCTTTTCATCCCGAGGATCTGGTACATGGTGCCTCCCTATCTATCATTTTGGTTGAGAAATTGTCGTGATTATTTTATTTATTTTGAGCGATCTTTCAGTTTGAAAAGGATCGGACTTGATCCTCAAAGGTTTTTGAGATTTATTGAGTCATTAATTGGATTTTTGACTGGTTTTTGCAGATTCAAGTTGAATCTTGCAATATTTAGCGAGTTTAATTGGATTAAGACAGTTATTTATTTAGTATTATCGAATTTATTAATTCTTCTTCGAATTTTTTGGAGAAATTCTGCATTTTCGAATTTTAGTGCAATTTTGATTTTTGGGAATTTAGAGTTTAGATTCCAACTTAGAATTAATTTCGAATTTTGGCGTGTATCTTGGATTCTTGTTTAAGATTAACAATTTTTGTTAATATATTTCCGAGAATTTTTTTTTCCCAAAGAATTATTCGAATTTAGGATTTTATTTTGGTATTTTCGAGCTTTTTTCAAGCATTAACTAGTTTAGTTAATGCATTTGGCTATTTTCGTAATTTTTAGTTTAATATTACGGGAAATTTTTGTGGATTTAAGGATTTTAATCCGTATAATTAATTTATTTAATTTTTGGGATCACATTTTTGTTCAATATGACTGAGCGTGATAGTGTATTAAGCTTTAAGAAGCTTAATGAACACAATTCGTTAGTTGGAAGCGGGATATGTTAGCCTGCTTAGCTAGTAAGGGGTTAAGTAAATTTATTGATCCGAAACATGCAGTTGTTGCCGGGGCAACCGCAGATGTCGTTACACAATTTGATACGGATCAATCCAAAGCGGGTGGAATAATTTTTCTTGGCATTGAGGATAAGTTAAAATGTTTGTTAGATGGCTTAGTGGGGCCAGTCGAGAGATGGGATAAGTTGGGCAAAACTTTTGAGCACAAGTCAAAGGCTCGTATTTCGAGGTTACTGGGTGAATTTCATCTTGCACAGATGAGGGAAAATGAAAGTATCATTTTGTTCTTAAATAGAATTACCCAGTTAGCTAGAGACTTAGAGTTAGCGGGCAAGAAAATCCCTGACGACGACATTGCGTATCGAATGACTTGTACCCTTCCACCCCAGTATCACAATGCAGTTAGTGTGATGCATCGTTGGCCCGATACAGATTTTATTCCCAGTAAAGTTGAAGCAATGTTAATTGAAGAGTTCGAAAATTTGAAGGCAAGAGATATGCAATCAAATAATAATGGGAGTAAAACAGGGAGTAGTGGGGATAATGCCTTATCTACAGATAAGAGAAGGTCCAACAACAAGAATAAGTCCAATACGGGAATTATTTGTTATAA
>AFFK01020108.1:0-38129 GCA_000239455.1 Strigamia maritima | reverse complement strand
AAAATTATTTTAAAATTTTGAACGTAAATTTTAAATACATTTCGATGTTTTAAAATTTTAATTTAGAAATAACTGATAATTGTAAAATCTCCTAATTTTATTTTATGGCGAAGAGAATGATATATGATGTTTGGTGTTGGTTTATTATTATTATTATTATTATGTCTATTACAAGTATTCGTGAGTCAGAAAACCTATAGCAAACATGTAAGTGTAAACGTGGCATCACAGCATCTGGTCGACAGGCGTTTAGTCTGAAAAGGATGATCAAAGTCATGCTTGACAAATGTTAATCGCTCAAAGTACCTGCTAGTGTTTATTGTTTATAAATCGCAATGAAATCTGCGACTACCGGGAAATGAAGTTGCAACCTAGAGACAAAGAGCACAGGTGTTTTAGCGATTGATTAATAATTTTACCAAAAATTGAGAATTTATTGTGAATTGGACAATTGATAGATTATAGACTAGACAATACGTCACGATAAGTTTTAACTTGGACGTTATTGCCATCAGAACGTCTTGGGAGACGAAATTTTTATATCTATATAATGAACTTAACACTGGCTTGTGATTCATCAGTGAAAGGAACAGAGCTTAGAAACTTTTCGTCTTATCTTAAATTTACTCAAATTTTTCTTTACAAGCATGGCCATAGAAGGCAACGTGATGCATATACTTAATGTAGCATTCCGTGCTAGATTGAGTGCTGCACAACAGCGTGATCAACCTGATATGTTGCCATCTTTAGTAGAATTAACTCATAGCGTGTTGGAGATTGAAGGATCAGATATCTGTGCCATTTGCTTAGAAAAGCCAGAATGTGGCCAGATGGAAACAACATTACCATGTAGTCATGTGTTTCATTGGAAATGCATGGATACTTGGATTAAACATGATAAAACAACTTGTCCCGTATGTAGAATGGACCTTTGCAAAACGGTGTGACTAAACCAAGTATAATTATATTTTCTTTTTTCAGCATTTCACTCGAATACATTTATCATGCAATTGAAAAACTAATGGAATATTTTAATGTTATAACGAATTACAAACAAAATTGGAAAAATCCTTTGTTATAAACGGGTTTTTGCTATAAGCGACTATTTTAGCATGGAGATTTTCAGACAGTTTGTTATTTGTATAAGCGAGTTCGTTATGTCGGGTGGTTGGTTTTCTCTGCATTGATTTGGGTGGCTTAGGCGTTGCGGTCGCCTGTAAAGCATCGATGCAGTTGACGGTCGCTGTCTTACGGTAATCCATCGTTCTTTTGGCCGGTCTTCGATGGGCGTCAATTTTCGTTCTCGTCTGGCCGAGCTAATTTGCTATTATATGCTAGTATATGTTGTTATTTAACAATCAGTCCCCTTCGTACAGCCCTTCGTACATGAAAAAATTCATGTATTTGTTTGGGATGCAAAATAATTTTTTTAAACGTGTTCTGAAAACTTTAAAAATTAAATAAAAATTATTTTGTCTATTTTAAGAGATGGCGAAAATTATTCAGTAATAAAATTTTGATGTGTCATAAACTTTTTCAGTTGAATTTTCTTATTTGTTAGTATATTGAGAGCTGTAGGTCTCTGCTGTTACAAAGGCAACATCTGAAACAATGTTTAAATAAAAACACTGAAATCACGCGTGCTAAGTGACGTCATTCAGAAATGGATACAAGTTCGGAAAATAAGTCTGGGTCTCAAAAATTCTTCAGAGTGATTGAATAATTACACAACTGCATACCTTTTTTTAAAAAAAAATGGCTAGACACTGGGACACGAATAATAAATTCAATGTAGTTATGATCAACGGCCCTAAAGCTGATGGCCAAGATTTCTTCTGCCGGGTACTCACGACTATCGTAAAAATCAGTTTCAAGAATGAAATGGGAATGGCCGCCCCAAAATCCATCATATCCAGCATGGCACGAGGTACTCAAACAAGTGTCAATGACAGAGGTTTCCGTAGAAAAGTGGCAAGTGCCTTGGTGCGTGGCATGGAAAACAAGCTTATTTCATTAAAAGATGGACAGTTTAAATTGACCAAGCGTACAAGAGTTGTGGCAGACAATAGTTGTAATCTTTGGCTTAAAATACCCACATTTCTACCCAAGTGACTTGATACAGTCTCAGAAGTTAAGAAGAAACCTCGAAAGAAGTGTAAAAACTTCGGTGGTGAACGGAAGTTCAAGTTCTGATTTTTAACTCACGACAATTTTTATCAGAAGTGAAAAGAATTCTGAGTTTATTTGATTTGGTGGAACATTTGTGATTTATGATTTTGTGTTGGATGTTTAATTTTGGGTAAATGTGAAATAGTATCCAGTAAAGAGAGTATAATGAAAACCACATTTTGTTATTTGAACATTTTTTAAGTTATTTGTATTTTGATAGTAGAAGAAAAAAAATTAATGATGTTTTATTTGGTGAACCCAGGCTAAATAAAAATTGGAAATGTTACTACTTCACTTATATAAAAATATAAAATGTAAAGATTAAAGAATTATTTAAAAATTAATTGTTTGATTTTTATATGAATTACAAACTTCATGGTAGATAATTGAATTAAGTCCAAAACTCTTTTTTTGTTCTACTTCAAACTTCCTCGCCAGATCAGGCCACGTAAAATTACAGGGATTTATTGAGGACCCGATGCCACGGATACACACCGAAAATCTCATTGGACTGCTGTAGTTAGCATCACGAAGACGAATAATATCGTCGACGAACCTTACTCAAACTCCAAACATTAACAAAGGGAAAACCCTTTGTTCGAACATTCACGTGGGTGCTAGGCTTAGCCAACTTCACGTGTTTCATCACACCTTTTACTTTGTAAAGTTAAGCAATTGACCACTGCGATCATATCGACCACCAAATGATCACCAAATTTCTAGACAACAGACCAAGGAACCAGGAATAGGCCTAAACTGTCTTTCGACCACAGTTTAGCATCCGAATCAAAACCGACTGCACCAAGGACCCGCGATAACCTAGTTATCGCATTTCATTTATTATCTGAAGTAATCCCGATCGAGAGATATCTTGATCCCGATTCTCCAATTGTGTAATTTAATCCTACTGGAATAAATACCATTGAAATACTATAATTCATTCTCGTACATTAATTATTGTGCTACCAATTCTCATATTAATTAGAATTACCCAGGTTAAGTAACATTCAGCTTATTAGTCTTATCTTTCTAATAAGTCAAGTCATGACAAACTTGGAGAAATTTTATCCTTGATGAAGCATCCTGTAGATCCAGAAATTTTATGTTTAATCCAAAAAATAAAGTCACAGGGTTATCATGATATATTTATTTATTTATTTATTATTTAAATGATGATAATGTAATATACAGTAACAATCATTAATGAAATTTCGGTAAAAGATTTTAAAAAATTAAACCAACCAGTGGTAAAATGATTTTTAAAAAATATAAAACTATGAACTATTTGTTGTATATTTTTTTAACTATAAAACATTCCAAGCTTTGGTATTCATATAAACATGCATGCTGGTAATTCCTGGATCGCGAGTTGAATCAGCAACACAAAATGGGAGTGGATTCATAAATGACTAAAATTTAAAGAAATAAAATAAAACAAATTTAAAAAAATATATAAGTTATATTGAAAAATTAAATTAAAATCTTACATTCAGAGTATCTTTCATTGGATGTTCAAATCGATCCGAAAAGTCGTAACGTCCAATCACGATCCAACCGAAACCGGTCAGTTTACCTCGATTATAAACAGTAAAAGCTGGGAAGAAATTGTTGCAATCCATGTTTGATCGAACATTGTAAAAATAATGAGTTCCTTAAAAGTAACATTTTTTTTTTTTAAATACAAATTTGCATTCAAAAAGAGAATATTCCAATCCAAGTACAGTTGCATCACAACAATACTGGAATTGGGATAAATTTATAGGTAGCTTCATTTTACCAATTGTTGCAAAGCATTTTCCCTTCTTCCAACCTGTCCTTCCTAATTCTTTTTGATAAATTGGAACAGCAACTGAATCTTTTATCGGATTTGTCCCATTTTGTAGGTACAAAGCAGTTCCTGTACCCTGAGCTTCAAACTCATCTTGAGTTCTCCCACTCCAACAAATAGTGCCAGGGTCAACGAAATAAGCGGTCAAAGTGTACACTTTCTCTTTGCCTATTTTATCTTCCATAAACATTGGGATACTTTCAAATGGGATGCTGCTCTCTTCATCATCAGCACCAGAGAATTTTTTTACTTTACTCATTGGAAACTGACAAAAAAAAAAATTGTAGTTGGTCTTTTATTTTTTTTCTTTTTAAGTTTACCGCTGTTTGTAATCCTGCAATGTACCCATTTTCATCAAAAACTAAAATAGTTGCATATTCACCAGGTTTCACGTAACGATACCCAAGATTTTGGGCTATAATAGAATTAAAGTAAAGTTAGTTAAAGTTGCGCAATAGACCAGTGCACGGTGGCGAAGCCGCCCAATTTCGAAAACTTTTAACTTACAAGTGCATGGACCAGGGATCTTTTTGTAACCCTTCCTTTCAGCAGCTTCAGCTGTTCGTGGTAATTCATTAAAGTAATCATCTTCCCACATTCGCAAACCCCATGTAACTGGATAAATAGATAAATAAATAAATTATACATATTTTGTTAACGTGTAATTTAAATGTTACTCACCTTTTAGAGTTTCCCATCTTGGTTCTGAAATAAGAAAACAAGAAATTAGTACCTCTCAAAGAATTAAAATAATAAAGGAAAAAATACAACTTCTTAGTTAAAGCGCGAAGTTGAAAGAAGGTCGACTAAAAAAATGATTTCAAGACCACGAGTGCGATGACATGACCCAAATACCCTCAGGTAAACTGATGGTCTTTAACGTTTCCTACTTGTACCACATGTCTTGTATGTAGGTCAAGATCAATGTCAATAACGAGGCTAGTTATTGCGCACATTAATATTTATTTTTTTTTAAGTGAAAAATGCAGACAAACAATTTAGACATTTAGTAGTGAACCAAAAGTGCTGAAGAAATGTAGTTTTCTTAAGCAAGGATAACTTTCGGAGTTTTGATTTCTTTGCTAAAGAATGAGAATACAAACATCGTCTATGTTTAATAACACACTGAAACCAGTTTTCTCATCTGAATACATTTTTAAAAGTAAAATTTAAATATAAACAGAATTTTTTTTTTAAATCTAAAATTATTTGTTTATTTATAACAATTTTATATTCATTTTCGATCTGCTTGCATTAGCAAGTCAGCTATTAACATGGAAATACGCATATTCGTTACTCCAACAACATAAAAGTTAAATGATAATAATAATAATAAAAATAAAAATTTCTTTAAACATGTATAACTTTACAGTATCTTCAAAAATTAAGTTAAATTCAAGGAAAAGTGACATTTTCTCACCTGAAACTCTAAACAGCTGAGACACAGCAACGTGAGACACGCAGACGAGCGTGAAGACCACAGCTGTCCACATCTTGATATTGTATAAGCTCGCAAAAGAGACTCTCTGCTTTTAAATACAGGCAAAGGCCATCGACTTAGCGACCTGTTTTTCAATAAGTGTGAGTGACCAGCCGCCATTTTTACGAAATGACACAATTAAAATTGTGTTTTTTTTATTCCTTGAACTGGATGGACAACCAGTTCCATCCTCATTGCATATTTTTTTAAACTGATTATAATCAAAATTTTATCAACTTAAATCTATACATTTATTGATCATACTTTTAGAAAAATTAAAATTTTTTAAAAATTATTTTGAACTTTTTACTCCTTTTTCAGGTTTTCTGAATGAGTTTTGGCTGGCTAAAATTGAGGTCAAGGCTGAATAAACTATTTTACTTGATTAAATACGATGAAATTGATGTTTGGTGGTTGATTTACATTAAATTTTTGTGTTTAATTGACGAATAAACTGAAATATATTAATATATTAATGTGAAAAAAGTGCAATTTAATTATTATTATTTAAAGACTTTTTTTTTTTTTTATAAAATTTGATTTTATTCTTTTACACAATAATATCATGCAAATACTTAAAAATGCTGCTGGAATTTCTAAAATATCTTGTGTAAAATGACTAAAGCAAAATTTGAATTTACATAAATATGTTTAATGTAGCTCTCTAAAGTCGGCACTTTCTCAAACACTAATAATTAATCAATATTCGTGTTTATCATAATATTTTTAATTACTTTCACGTTGCCTCCATTTAACGTATAAATTAACAAATAAATAATTAACAATTGGCATTAATCATTAAAATGCTAATGAACACCTAAAAACATTTAAATTTTTAGAAACAACATCATTTGCGTAATTCAATTGCAAACATCTTTATGTGACGCGTCTAATCTTTAATTTTAACGACCAATTACTAATTATGGAAATATTTGTGGAAGTTAATCCTAATTGGCAATTAGGATTAACTTCCACAAATATTTGCGTTTACTTTAAGGTCGGCGCTTTGTTTTGTATAAAATCTTCTGAAAAATTATTATAAATTCAGTTTCTCATCGAATCTACTCCAAATTGAACTTCAAAATGTTTCCAGTGCCTCATAGCAGTAAAGCGTCGAGGAAAACCGGATCTTTCATGCGAAAGACCAGCTTAATCGATAAGCAAAAACAGCCCAAGCCGAGGGAAGAAAATTATTCACTCTACATTAACAAGATCTTGAAAAACGTTCATTCGGATATTTGTCTCTCCGCCAAGGCGACTGCCATTCTGAATAGTTTTGTGAATGATATTTTCGAAAAGATTTTAGTCGAAGCTTTTCGTTTGGCGAAAATCAACCAGCGGAACACTATTAGCAGTTGGGAAATTCAAACAGCAGTTCGAACGGTTGTTCCTGGAGAATTGGCCAAATGCGCTACATGTGAAAGACCAGAAGTAAATGGTCTGGAAGAACTTAAAGCTGTGGGACATTGCCGTGAAGCGGATGAGAACTTTGTTTTAAGTGTAAAAAGTTCGCATTAAACCTTTTTTAAGGACCTGAATGTTTTATTAAAAGAGAAATTCATGTTCACTAGGTCGTTTTATAATATTATGTGTGCTTTGTTGTTTATTTTTTTTCTGATTAAATTAAATAAAATGTAATTTGTATTTTGGAGATTTTATAATTAACTTTTATTGGTACTACCGATATGTAGTCTACTTAAAATAAAATTAAACTAATATTATTATCTCATAGTTTTGAAACTCTTCACAGCCAACTAATAGATACATAACGGTATTAGATTTTTTTAAACTCTAAAACTCATATTTTGTCACATACGGGTACAAATATCGAATAGAATTAATATTATCAAGCCCAAATATAACACAATTTTTTTATAGACATTTAAAGAATGCACAAGAAAGTAAGTATTGTCATGTGAATCATTTTAATAAGCAAATAATAAATTTATAATTCATATAATTTTAGATAGAAATAATCGATTTAATCACAGCCTGTCTGGTTAGATTCCCACACAAAAAAAATCGCGCGATTATATTGGGTTTTGCGGTTTGTTAAAACTTATTTTGCCTCAAAATCGACGTGCTATTTTTTAAAATTAAAAATTTTTCTAGATATCTACATGCAGCAAAAACACAGATAAACCTAGAAAAATTTTCAATTTTAAAAATAGCGCGATTTTGAGGCAAAAAAAGTTTTAAAAAATCGCAAAACCCAATAAAATCGCGCGATTTTTTTGTGTGGAACCTTGCCAATGCTTTGTCTGATTTGGGTTTGCCAAATTGTCTAGGAATTGAACAAGTGTACTCTTTGGAATGAGATGTACGAAAGTAGTGTTTATCAATGCATAGTCAAATGTATTTGTTCGTGTCAAATTTATTATAGGTCAGATTCAGTATGTCAGATTTAAGATGTGTGTGGCCTAGGTCGCCACTTGCATTCATAAACTTAATTCTCTCTCTCGATTTTGTCTCGCTTTTATCTCTCATTTTTTCATATTGTTGTATGTCACAACTTCAACATTGGATTTTAACTCTTTTACAGTTCAATAATGTAATAACAAATTTCTGAAAATCATCCAAGGGTTTTAAATGAAGCTTGATCCAATGGACCAATAAAAATTGTGATGTCCTAATCTTCAATTATAATGAACTGAATTCTGAAAAATGATTTTACAGTAATGTAAAAATGTTTTATGTTTTTGCCACTAGGTTGCACTCCTGATGATGATTGAATAAAGATGGCGGGGCGAAATGAATGAAATCAACTATTGTCGGACACAGACATATTTTCTATTGAAAACAACGAGTTAGATCAAATAGTGAAGAGAGCGAGAACAAGTGTCGCAAGTAAGTTTGGATGAAGCGAAAGTAGCCACTTGTCTTTTTGATATCAAAATCGTCAATCAGAGTCAAGAAAATTAAAAACGCCACCACGTGCAGGACGAATTTCACTTACAAAAGAGGATAACAAACAAATTAAAGGTAGGGCAAGAATTTTGATATACGTAATGTTTGCACCATTTTTTGTTTTGTTAGCTTAGAGTGCTTATAATTAATCCACTATCCGCTTACAACTGAAGTATAGTATAGTTAACATGAGACTGATGATATTCTTTTCTTTTAATTCTTATAGTTTTTTTTACTGTGTACTAGTTGCTCGTTCTTGTGATACCGTACTTAAATATACATAAATGGCAAATTATGTTTTTTCTCTGCTTGATTTGTGATATATTTGTGTGTTGGTTTTTCGGTTTGGTTTTATTTTTATTAGACAAAATGTCAAAATCCTAGAGTTAATAAATTTCAATGAAGTGTTTTTTTTATTACTTTTTTGATGGTTTGTCGATTCGTACACAAAACGTTCGTTGTACACTTGTACAAGTAGGCGCATATGTATGGTCGATCTGAATTGCCCTGTTTCCTGTCACGTCAGTAGACTGAGTTTGTCTACCAATCGGAATTCAATGCCTTGGATATAAAATAATTTTTTTGAAGCTGAGATTTATTCGTATTTTGAGTTTCGAACATAAAGGCACAGGTGCTTTCCACATCTTCTACGCTTTGATATTTGATATTTGATTTTACTTCATCATTTTAAAGTCTCTTCATTTCTTTTGAATTCTTTTAGATATTAAATTCGTTTTTTTTTTATTATTCCAGAATTTGCCAGATACTTATTAGGGCCTCAGAATGGCTAAAGAAAAATTGGAAATCAATACTTGTTTTGGTTTTACATGGGATTGGACGGCGCGCGCCGGGCGCGTCACAGGTGTGGCGCGGGGCTCGACTCGTGGAGAGACGGGAAGATTCCTGATCGGTGGAATCGTCGGGGGTGTATCGGCCAGGGTGATCAAGCCCACGGGTGAGGTCTCGGCGGGCTCGCCGTTGGACTCGATTGACTCGTCGATAACCAGCTCCTGCAGGATGACCTCTTCGAGTTCCTCGGGGACGGGGTTTGGCACAATCAGTGCCGGCGGTTCCACCGTTCGGAGCTGGACGTAGGCGGCCTCTAGGTCGGCGGTCTGCGCGATCAATGTGGCCCGGAGTGAGGCGGCGTCTGGCGTTAGGGCTTCCCACGCCTGCTCGACGGCTCGCGTCACCTGTACACTCTGATGCCGCACGATAATCCACGCGGCCATCGCCTGCGTCGCGTTCCGAAAGACGGCCGGGCTGACGAGTTGAGAAATGATGTCCGTCAACTCCCAATTTGTATAAATGGTGTGAGAGGGATGGTCCCTCTGCGGATCTACCATAAAAGTGGTGGACACACGCTGCACCTCGAAGCAAGCCCACTGCCACTGAATGTATTCGATTTGCAAGGGGCCCATCTCTGCAAGCATATCATTGGCCTGTTCCACGGCCAGTGAGGCCAGAATTTGGCGCAACGCCAGGACTTCGGGGTTCAGGGCCGGGTTGATGCTTAGCGTAGCCGGTGCGACAGCGGGCTCTGCGACGAGGGCATTTGCAAACCATGCTTTTCTTGATGACAGCTGACTTTCTGGCGGAACATCCGTACGTTGACGTCCTCGTTGTCTGCCTCCGCCACGGGCAAGACCTCTCGGCTGCTGTCCATCGGACTGGTTGGCTGGTTTTGCAGGACAGTTAGGGGCAATGTGGCCCGGTGCACCACACTTGTAACAGATCACATTGTGCAAATTGGCCTTACTTTCAATTGATGACGCCTCACTGGCCGCAAATGCTGTTGCTCTGTCTCTTCTTATTCCATTGAGAACTACTGGGGCATCTGTAGTGTCGGCAAACCAATTTTGTTTGCTCGATCGGCTCTCCAGCTGCACTTGGCGCACGTGTTTTTCATAAAAACTTCTATGACTGGTTTCTCGATGTCTGGAGTATTTTCTACCTCCACAGACTATCCATTCTGGGCAATCTTTTATGAAATGTCCTGTTTTCCGGCAGTTGAAGCATGTCAGGGACTCGGAGTTTGACATTTTCTTTCTGGTCCTGACATCTTGTTTATAATTCTGCCTACATCTCCAACAGGTGATGCCTCTGACACACTGGTCCTTTCTGCTGCTTGACTTGGTCCAATCCATCTCTGTCATGACTAGGCTGAGCTAAAACGGACAAAAACAGGGCGAGAAACTGCTCCAAAAAATGATAAATTTGAATTTTTACCTTCTATTGCCCAAACAGGTATTTTGGGCAATTTTTCCAGCATGGGTCCTAGGCATGAACCATCCTCTGCTACCAATTGTTATATATGGGATGACCGTTGTGCCTAAGGACTGAAATATGATGTGGAAGTGTAGAAAATATTCTTATCTTGCAGTGGAAGCTGTTTGTCTTGTATTTTCTCAACTTGTAAAAATTCACTTCTTGTTTCAAATCGCAAAAACATCCGTATCTCCTCAACCGCTAGTCCAATCGAGATGGGATAAAAACCATCGGATTCCTCTCGTTTTTCCGCTAACTGATGCATATAATAACTTTGTCCAACCGAGCTTAAATGTCCTTGAAAATCGCGAGAGATGTCATGGAAAATTCCATAAACTCCAAAATGGCGGTCCGTTGCCAAAATGGCGATATCTCGCGAACCGTTAAGCCTACGACGATGAAATTAGCATGGTTGGATGCGCCTGGCCCGTGCGCTTCGAATGGTGCCTGTTTCAGCTCTGTAGCACCAAAACTAACCGAGTTATTTAGCGATAACCGGAACCACACAAAACCTGTGAAATGTAATGAATGTTATTTATGAAAATCAAATACTCTGCTTGTAAAAATAACATAATAGGTTTATTTGTAATAGGGAAACGAGGACCAGCTCAGGTTAGACTACTGTGAACCAGTCATGTCCGTCTTCCTGAAAATTCGGGTGGTGCTTCAACAGCAAACCGTCGTCCAATAGATAGGCGCTAGCGTTGTCCTTGAATCGTTGGCTGGGTTGACACAGTCGGCGGGGTATTTGTTCTTCTCGAGATACGTGAAGTATGGGCGCGAAAAGACATCGTCCCTTTGTGCTGCCGCTATCTCGTCCCGCGTTGGGGTGGGGTTCGGTTTCCCGTTTGCTCGTGCCGCGAAATAGGCGTGGAGATGGCTGATGCGATGTTCGGCTGGGTTGAGTGCCGAGGGTTCTGCTTGACAGTTGCGCACTGGTTGCCACGTCCGCGTCCAGAATCCGCAGAATTGTTCTTCGACGGACGGTGGCCGTTCCTGTACGTATTGTACGTATTGGACCTTCCTCAGGCAATGGTCAACTGCGGTGGAAGCTCGCAGCTGGCCAAAATGGTGAAAAGTTGAAAATCAGCACTTCGGAATTTCGACGCAAAATCGATGTCGGTCCGGCGGGAGCCGAAGGCCCGGCTGCGGCCAAAAAGTAGCGTGATTCCCGTCGATCGGAAAGTCGGCTCGAAATCCGCTGAATTCGGTTCTGCCGAATAGCGGATCGTGTTCAGGATGCTTTGCTTAGTATCCGACCTTAAACTCAGAATTTTTGGGCAAGCGGTTTTCTCGGAATCTGAGAAAAACCGCTTTGAAACCGAAATCCAGGTTTCTGAGGTGTCGGGCTTCTTGGCGATACGCGTCCCGTAAATCTCGATTGGCTTGGCGGCGTCGGCACAACTCGGCTTCGGGCAGGCGGCGACGTTGGTTCCCGGTCCTTGCGATAATCGTCGATTATCGCACAACGTTTTCGAAACGCGCGATGTGAAGAAAAGTCGTATTTCGGCGCGTCTTGGCCTCGTCCTTCGGTTGCCAATGGCGACGAATGTCGGCGAACGTTGTGTCGACGTGCCCGGACCTTGGCGCACGTATTCAGCGGGAAAACAACACGGTGTGGCCGCGGACGAACCGCTTATAGTGCCGGCAATGATAAAAAGCCAAATTAAATATTTGAATCGAGAAAACTCACACATAAGGTCCATTAAAAAGCATTTCCTGGTTTATTGAGCAGGTAGAGCAAATCGGGCGTCATCTTGGCGGTACAGACACAGGAACCAGAGTAGCAGTCTGGAACCCAGACCAGAGACTAGTGACCACATCAATTTTCCATGACATCATAACCGTATGTCATGAAAAATGCTCAAACAAGCAAAACGTTATAAAACATGACAAGTTGTCATGACATCATGACAAAGTGTCGTGTAAGATGCTTATACATGTCAAAAGATCACAGAACATGATGATACAAGCCAGATCAACTAACATTACATTCTAAAGTTATCTATTACATAGCAGGCATGTCCAATGATCACAGGTAAGGAAAGAGGTACATTTCTGTGTACTTATTACATGTAAATTGGCGCAATAAAAATCAGGAAAATTCTCAAACAATTTTCAAATACCAAAATATAATACATGACTGTTTTTACATAAAATAAACAGAGTCCAACAATTGTTTATAAACACATAAGTACACATATACACATGGGCCAAACAATAAACTATAAACCTATTATAGTGATAAAACCTTTAAAAATAAAAACCTGATTTGAGATTGGTTCTGCACATTTGCAGACCTAAATATTCCAATTTACAATATACTAACAGTTCCTTGGGCAGCTCATTTCCCTTGCCGAGCTCTCATTGGCGTCGTGCGGCGGGGCAGTAGATCAATTTAGAATCGTCCTCGCCGTCGTTGTCCAGGCAGCACGGGTTGCTGACGGGGGCACGGGACAGGGCATCGGCCACGACGTGGTGTTTGCCAGGTTTATAATCAATCTTGATGTCTAGTGCCATTAGTTCCAGTTGCCAGCGGGCGAGGCGGCCCGATGGTTCTTTGAGGCCATCAGCCACTTCAGTGCCTGGTGATTGGTGTGGACTACGAAATTCGTATACTCTAGGTATGGGCGGAACATTCGCACGGCCCACAGCTCGGTGGCGGAGTAGTTCTTTTCCGGCCCTTGAATTTTGCGGCTAATAAACATACAGGGGACTTCCTGCTCCACGCCATTGATCGTGTGTTTCTGCAGGAGCGCGGCGCCGAGGTCGATACGACTGGCGTCGGTATGCAGGGTAAATTCCCGGTTGAGATCTGGCAGTGGGATTTTCTTCTTATCGACGAGCATCTGCTTTACCGTCTCAAAGGCCGTTTGCGCTTTTCGTGCCATTCAAAGTCGTCATCTTTCTGATGTTTGAGCAGATCTGTTATGGGGGCTGCCACTTCCCACTTGACAGAGCCTTCGGGGCGGACGAGCGTAGTGAGAGTTTGCACCAGCAAGTGTTCGCCCACTGCTTCCATGTGGTTTACCAACTGAAAATCGTCCACCAAATCCTTGGACATGAAGGAGCAGTTGGCTCCGGAGTCGAGGATCGCGAGAATCTTCTTCCCTTTAATTATGATCGGCAGGAAAGATAATCGGCTCGATTTCCGGTTGCCTAAGCAACATGAAACTACCCGCGCATCGTTCTTTTCTTCTCCGGAAACGTCGGGAAGTTGAGTGAGCTTGCGACTTCGGTAGTCGATAAAAGTTTGGTATGAAAGGTTTGCCGTTTTCTAACGTTCATGCTGGGAATTTCCCGGCTTTTAAACTGTTGAAGCTGTTTGTCGATGATGGACAGGTCGTCCGTCGGTGGTGGGTGGGCGGGCTGTATGTATTCCATCTTCCTCCTCTTCCGAAGGGGAGGTGTGGTGGTCGCAGACGGCGGAATTACTTCTTGGCCGCCTGCACTGACTCGTTTTTTGCGTCGTGGGAGTCCGCCGTTGCGTCGTCTTTGTCGGTTTTGGTCATCGTATGCATCACTTTCTTGGGAGGTGCGTACGGCTGTGGGGTGGAAGCTGGCGTCCCGGCCTTGGTTTTATCGGCTTTCTGTTGATATATTTCAGTTTTATTTTGAATTTGTTCTATTTATTAATGTATTATTATGTTTTATTTATGTTACCAGTAAGTTACTGTATTATTTGTATTTGGAGTTATTTTATGTATTGGCCATCCAAAGCCTCCGTAGGTTTTTGACACTTGTTGTCATGGTTTTTAAATAAAATTTAGCACTCGCGTTCTTGCGTTTGTTCTGCACACACCTGGCTCTTTATTTCTGCGTGTCAACACTGGATTCTACTCAACTTTGCTATATTTCAACATGGTTATGGGTTCCAGCAGGTTTGCTACTGCATTCAAATGCATTTAAGAGGATTTTCAGTGTTTTTGAGCGTTTTGCGCACATTTTGTATGCGGAGCCAGACAGGTGTTTTTCAAGGCCTAACCTAGTTTTTCGAGGCCTAAATGTGAGCTGTTGTAGTTTGTCTCCACTATTAGCGAGACAAACCAAGGTAATTATACTGTTATTTCGTTTTTGGGCATTTTACTGCCGCTTATTTATTTTTCCGAGTTCGAGCGCCATTTTCGACATTTTTCATCGTGTTTGGACCAAGCCAGACGGAGTTTTGGATCCAACCGGACGCTCGACGTATTGTACGACTTTTTGGCCGCTTTTCACGTGGATTTTCATCATTTTCGAGCGTGGTTCGGCAGTTTACAGACCAGTTTTTGACGATTTGAAGCGGAATTTGTCGATTTTTGGATTTTTGCTGTGCTGTGTGACTTCTCGGCTGCTTGTGAAGAAGTATTTCGTCATTTTCGAGTGGATTTCGGCGATTTGCAGAGCAATTTCGACGATTTTCGGACGTTTTTCGACTTGTGAGCCATTTTCATCGTGTGACCGTCGTGACCTTCACGGAAGACTGCGAGGACATCAATTCACGGACAATTGTGAAAGAGTTTCACCAGTGAAGCCAACATCTCGAAGCCGTCACTCCTTTGGTGGAGATCTTTTGCTTTTTATTGTTGTCATTATTTGTCCTTTTTCCAATTTTTCACCTTCGAGGCTACCTAACCTTAAGGGACTTTTCTTTTCATCTCGAGGATCTGGTACATGGTGCCTCCATATCTATCATTTTGGTTGGGAAATTGTCGTGATTATTTTATTTGTTTTGAGCGATCTTTCAGTTTTGAAAAGGATCGGACTTGATCCTCAAAGGTTTTTGAGATTTATTGAGTCATTAATTGGATTTTTGACTGGTTTTTGCAGATTCAAGTTGAATCTTACAATATTTAGCGAGTTTAATTGGATTAGGACAGTTATTTATTTAGTATTATCGAATTTATTAATTCTTTTTCGAGTTTTTAGAGAAAATTCTGCATTTTTCGAATTTTTAGTGCAATTTTTGATTTTTGGGAATCTAGAGTTTAGATTCCAACTTAGAATTGATTTTCGAATTTTTGGCGTGTATCTTGGATTCTTGTTTAGGATTAACAATTTTTGTTAATATATTTCTGAGAATTTTTGGAATTTTTTTTTCCAAAGAAATTATTCGAATTTAGGATTTTATTTTTGGTATTTCGAGCTTTTTTCAAGCATTAACTGGTTTAGTCAATGCATTTGGCTATTCTCGTAATTTTTAGTTTAATATTACGGGAAATTTTTGTGGATTTAAGGATTTTAATCCATATAATTAATTTATTTAATTTTTGGGATCACGTTTTTGTTCAATATGACTGAGCGTGATAGTGTATTAAGCTTTAAGAAGCTTAATGAACACAATTTCGTTAGTTGGAAGCGGGATATGTTAGCTTGCTTAGCAAGTAAAGGGTTAAGCAAATTTATTGATACGAAACATGCGGTTGTTGCCGGGGCAACTGCAGATGTTATTAGCCAATTCGATACTGATCAATCCAAAGCGGGTGGAATAATTTTTCTTGGCATTGAGGATAAGTTAAAATGTTTGTTAGATGGTTTAGTGGGGCCAGTCGAGAGATGGGATAAGTTGGGCAAAACTTTTGAGCCCAAGTCAAAGGCTCGTATTTCGAGGTTACTGGGTGAATTTCATCTTGCACAGATGAGAGAAAATGATAGCATCATTTTATTTCTAAACAGAATTACCCAGTTAACTAGAGATTTAGAGTTAGCGGGCAAGAAAATCCCTGACGACGACATTGCGTATCGAATGACTTGTACTCTTCCACCCCAGTATCACAATGCAGTTAGTGTGATGCATCGTTGGCCCGATACAGATTTTATTCCCAGTAAGGTTGAGGCGATGTTAATTGAAGAGTTCGAAAATTTGAAAGCAAGAGATATGCAATCAAATAATAATGGGAGTAAAACAGGAAGTAGTGGGGATAATGCTTTATCTACAGATAAGAGAAGGTCCAACAATAAGAATAAGTCCAATACGGGAATTATTTGTTATAACTGTGGGATCAAGGGGCATTATTCAAAAGATTGTCGAAAGAAATCGAAGAAGGAAGTCACTTGTTCGATTTGCAAGACTTTAGGCCATTATTCTGCGTCCTGTAAGAGGGGGAAACCCAACGTTGCAAGTGGGGGTAGCTCAGTGTCTTTCTCGATGGCACTAGATGAAGATGCCCTAATTATTGATACAATGAGTGTGTCATCGCCAGATAATGAATGGATCTGGGATACAGGCTCAGGAACACACTTATGTCATGACAAAACTTTATTTTCACAACTATCCATGGGGAAACCTTATCAAATGAATGCGTATTCGGGGACCTTCAATGTCGAAGGAGTAGGTACCGTCAAATTTACTCATTTGATTAACAATGAGACCCGGAAAATAGTTTTAAACAATGTGGGGTTTGCACCGACTGGTAAAAGAAATTTAACTAGTGGTTCACGTGCTATGGAAGCTGGATGCACGTGGTCGGGCAAACAAGACGAAATATTGGTTCGTAATAAAGTCAATAAACCAATATTAAAATTTACTAGAAGTAAAGGTTTGTTTAAGTTGTCTGCAACTATATACAGTTCTGATTCCAATGAAGTTAAGTCAACTTCAATAAATAGAAATAAAGTTAATGTTATCGAAAATAAATCAATTGGGGATTTAGAGTTATGGCATCGAAGAATGATGCATACTAATATTGATTCGATGGTTAATATGTCAAAAGGGGATATTGCCAGGGGTTTACCCAAGTTGGTTAAAAAGGAAATGAACTGTATCACATGCATTAAAGCTAAACAAACAAAGCATTACGGCAAGGCTAAAACCAAAATTACATCATTGGGGGTTTTAGATTTAGTACACACAGATTTATGAGGACCCACCAAATACGAAAGCAAAGGTGGTGCAAAATATTACGTGTCCTTCGTGGATGATTATAGTAGATGGGTAAAAACGTATGTTATGAAATCAAAATCTCAAGTTATCGATTGCTTTAAAGATTATATTGGTTACATGAAAAGATTAACGGGAGCTAAAATTAAGCGTTTGCGGTCTGATAATGGGACAGAGTATTGTAACGATAAATTAAAGCAGATTTGCAAAACCCATAATATCAAACACGAAGTCACGAACATATATTCACCACATATGAATGGTGTGGCCGAGCGTTTTAATAGGTCAGCCATAGAGGCATTGAGAGCCACTATTGTAGATGACAATATGGATCGTTTGTGGTGGGCAGAAGTACTTATGGCCTACACACATGTTAAGAATTGTTTGAGTCAAAAGTTATTAGAAGGCCAAACACCTTATGAACGGGTATTTAATCGTAAGCCCAATATACACTATTTTCGAGTGATATTGCTTTCGCGCGGTCCTTAACTGTTCGGTATCGTACAGGACCAATGCTTTCCACTCGGCGATTTCCCGGGCTGAATGTCCGTGTGCTGGGCCACCGGGCGGGGCGTTCCCTCCAAGGTGGTCCGAATCAGGCTTTTTTGTCCAACCTCTTTTTCGTGGGATCCCAACGGAGAGTCCGTTGGTCGGCCTCCGGGGGATCGGTAGGTTGGGTCTATTTGTCTGATCTGGTCCTCGAGGCGAGCCACGTAGTCCGGCACGATTCTTCGGCGTGCTGCGCCATTGTGATGCCGCGGTCGTACGCGTCTCGGCGCAGCTGTTCGACTTGGTTCGGGTCAGCCAGCAGTGCGGTGATCCATGGTCGGGGTTCCGACTGCTCGTGAGGGTGGGCTGACCTGGTCTGACTTGGAAGACAATCCTCGGTCGATTCCGAGCGGGACGTTGCGTGGGAGTTTTCCCGGCCGCCGTCTTCGCTGGTGCGGGTGTCGTCGGGTTCGCTTCCTTCCCAATGAGCGTTTCCTTCGGCGTCGAAACCTCGGAGGGTCTTGTCTTCCTCACTGCGAACGTTTTTGTCCTCGTAATCGCTGTTGTCGATTGATCCGAGAGTTGCATGCCGGGAGATTCTCTGCGTTCAACCTCCTCGGATTCGTCGGAAGTCTTTTTTAAGTGGCTTTTTCGTTTTCCAGTCATTTTCACTGTGTCTAGGATTGGTTAAAACGATCCCGGACAGGCCCCCAAATGTCGTGACTCGATTTATTTATGTAAATGAGGTAATAAATCTGACTCCTTGGTTACAGTGAAAGAATGGACTCTGAGTTAGGGTAAAATTAATATGATGCTTTATTAAAGCTACAATAATTAAGGGTGACCGGGTGAATCCTGATCGATTACTTATATAAAAGATGGCGGCGTTGGGGTTCGTCGTCACGATGTGGATGCCAATTCGAACGGAGATTCGAACTGGACCTATTCTGTGGTCTTCTGGTTAGTTGTCTAGGGTTATTGGTGCGTCTGAGGATCTACTCAGCCGATACAGGAGTTCAGGATACCAGTCCTGAATCCGATAAGTCGTAATGGTGTGATATGTGAGGTTCCACGTGACGTCGGGTACCAAATCGACATCTGATTATCGCTGGTCAACAGGATGCACTAAGCCACTCTAGTGTGACTAAGGAGACCAACCTTAGTTCTGATCTGTTACTGTGGTCGTGTGATGCGCTTGGGTAAGCGTGATGTCGAGAGACCAACTTGTATCTGAACACGTGGTTGCACGGGACAAAGGAAGTCCGTGCGAGTAGGCCTAACTTGTAGGTGACGGAAAGTTCCCGACTTTCCTTACAAGTGAGATACTGTGTACATGTAATGGGATTGTTCCCGTTCTAAATGTACGTGCGATTCTATAGTATAAAACATCGAGCATCTATCCTCGGTCACTCCGTGTAAATGTGTTACTACGGCCTGATCGTTTGAGGAAACTGATGCGGTTGATGTTGTCTGTTACTAGTGGGGTTAAAATCTGCTTCCTCTCTTGTCGACCCGAGCCTTTATAGTCTTGGTCTCGGTGGGATGCATCGGGGAGTCTCCACGTCCTTCCGGTACTGACACAGTGTCTCTTCAGGAGTTCCTAAAGCAGGTCACCGATTTAGTTATTTTTGGGTGACTCGGGGCGGGAAGTTTCCCGCCAAGTTCCGGATCACCACAAAATGAATTTAAATTACTTTACCGTTTTTTGCAATAAATAATAGAAAAACTTTTTCCCATAAATTCTCGAATTATTCAGCTGATTTGACTTTTCGGAAGGTCATTTCAACAAAATTTCTTTAAATTTGCATAAATTTCATTTCATTCTTCAATTCTTCTCGAATTCATCAATTTACTGTTTTAAATTAACATGTATATGAAGCGTTGAGTTTGTTTTACTAGTGCTATCACTTCATCGAAAATTATGGAAGTTTTTCGCTCAAGGTTTCTTACTTAGACAAACACACAGTTTTATTTGCATGAATTGCCGTTTTGGCCCAAAAACTCAAACAAATCCAATAAATTCCGGAGTTATTTAGCAGTTTCTTGTCATTTTCAACACTTCATCTGTTTTCTTATCAAAATAAATAATTATTATCCCCAAGAAATACTAGTACCAATTTTGTTACTTATCGCAAAATGGCATCAAAATTAAAACAAACGTATGAAAAGAAAATTCTGACTACCTGTCACTATAATTTTGATATTCAAATATCTTAATAAAACACAAGAGAGAAAAAAAAAACTGGATTGATGCTTGCATCCCCACCAATTTGTCACGTGACTCGTGGGATACGGAGCCAGGCGGCAACTTGGGCGTATTCCTAAGTACACCCGCGGGAATCGTTAAGGCACCCTTCTGTTTACTCATTAAGACTAATCTACGCTCGCGCAATTACGCACGCTCCCGATAGGACAAATTATGACACGTTAAGTTCCTTAAAAAGGCATGACAGCTTTATTCAATGCAAAAGCAGTCACACACTATTATAACAAGCGCTTGAGTCGGCCATTACAATTGAGCAGGCTCGAACGAATGCATCAAATCAAATACAAAATAAACGAACAATGATTAGTAGAATAAGTTAAGATATATTCGGTTTGGTTGCCTAAGGCGTCGACACGATTGACTGCCTCCAATATCTGGAGTCTATTGTCACTTCGTGCAAAATAGCAATATCACAATGAGTTAGTACACTTACATTCATAATAAAACATGATGTGAACTCTAAGCGAGCTCAAGAGAGACTGCCTTGCTTTCGCTCGATTTAACCTTCTTATAGGTGTCATCTGGCACTTAATTGGCTGTGCATACTAATGATGGTGTCATCAGTCTTCAACTCCTTCTGGCGGTGACTTCTGGAACTGCCGGTTGGCATTACTCCCACTAGTGATGGTTTTAGGCATTTATATATTAGAGATGGCTCTACGGAAGGTTTGTAGGGCCATTTAGTTTAGTGTTTAGGTTAGTTAGGTTAAGTTTATGTGTACGGCAATGTTATGGGTTCAATACCCTGCTACGGAAGGTCCTCTGAGCCATACCGTAACAATAATGTTTTATTATCCATTCTTGAAATATATTAGATATTTCAATCAGGAATAATTAATAACCTTTAAGAATATTTACTCTATAATTTATGTATATATATCTCCTTGTTATCACATTTATCAATATGAGAATGGTCATTAAGGTCGCACTAGCACCCTTTCTGGTCATTCCTTGACCATGTGCAGATACTCACTCAATAGTTGATAACTAGATTTAATCTGTCTAGTTAACTACTATTACGTTATTATCTCTCTTCCATATACTAACTAAATATACTTTATTCAGTTATCTGATCAACTCTATATTAAACTGTTACTTTGGTACCATTAACGTACCATAGTTACAGTAATATGAAACTACGGGATTCGAGACCGTCACACGCGCTAAGTCGACAATTGGACTGTTGTCAGGTTGACAGTATCTGTTGACAGTTGATGACACTTGTTTAAAATCGGTTGTTTAAAATGGCCAACATTTTTCTGGACTTTGCCCCGAATATTAAATTGTGCACTTGCAGAATTAGGATGTCGCATTTCAAATTAATTTGGTAAAAATTTTTCGTCTTTGTTGTAGTCTGTAATTAAAAATATTTTTTTCGCAATCATCTACGATGATCGTGAATTCAGCATCTACAACTGGCTTGTATATGCCACACTATTCGTTCCGTATGCTGGATGGTAGTGCCGGTTTGGTCCGAATCATTTTGAGGAATTGTGTGTTCTATAAACAAAACAAAATAAACAAAACTACAAAACAACTAATATTAACCAAAAACCCTGTTTGGTTCTACCCAGTGTTGAACAACGTTACGTTTTTAACGTTACGTTAACGTTAATCACGTTAAAGTTATGTAACGTTACCGTAACGCGCTACAAAACGGCATTGCCGTAACGTAGCGATAACGTTATTTTGAAAATTCCATGGTAACGCAGTTAACGTCGCACTTTTTGTTACAATGTGCGTTACTACATATTTGTATGACATACAATACAATTACATATGATATATAAGTCAACAATTCATCAATCATCATATCCTACAATCATACAGTGTTGCACGCGTTACACATTCTGTTTCTGTTTCTGATTATTATTTTTATTTGACTAGTGTCTAGTGACTGCAATTTTGATTTTTCTCATTCGTTTTTGTTGATATAAAATCCACCTGGCTGGTGATCCATCAGCTGGTAGAACTTCTACCAGCTGATGGATCACCAGCCAGGTGGATTGGGTGGAGGAGGAGATTCTTTTCAATTCTTCTCTTCTTCTTGGCTTCTGAAGAAGGGGATGATCTTGGTTTTTTCTCCATTTGTACCATTTGTACCAAGAATACAATATGGGAGTTCAAAACAACCTGAGTTTTTGAGTAGTAGTTAACTCAGCATTAACTCCTACACTAGGTTGGTTTCATTCATGGCTACTAAAGTTGGTTTCTCAATGGGGATTAGGGCTTCACTAGTCTTTACTTCTATTGGTTGTACAACCTCTAACAGAGCCACTGGTTCTTCCTTTGACACCAAGGATGTTTGGTTGTCTTTGAGCACCACCCATTCTTCTATATATTGAATGGGCCCATACCTCTTTTGAGTCCAATGTAACAGCAACTCTATAAGGCCCTATAAGGCAGATGCTCGATGGTTCTGTTGCGACTTTTGGCGATTTGCGCTGTATACCTATATGTAATCTACCCATGTCTCAACAAGGTAGTCCAACAAGGTAGTCGTGCACTGCATGGACATTTGGTGGGGGTTCTTCTATTAGCCAAATGATAGCTTCATCAATCTGTTCCAGTAGCAATGTAAGCCGCTTTTCCAGTTTTTCCACCACGACCTACAGTTTGTTATTTAGTTTTGAAAGTCTCCACTAAATCGGAAATTATTTCATCCGTGGATTGATTGATAACATTTAATTTTTTGCAGCTTTTTGCAGCTTTTTTTGAGATTTAGACTGCTTGGCACGTCTCTCGCTTTGGGCACCGGCCTTACACTTCTTTATCACTATGGAATTGATTTTTTCTCTCTTCTTGATTATTAAAGTTAAATTAGCACTAAGCGAACAGACTACCTTCTTTCCCCTCCTTCTAATCGAATTTGATTCAAAAATTTGAATATAGCACCATGGCGTTATATGCGGGGGAAGACGGTAGGATCCTCTTTTCCAAAACATTTAAAGAACCACGTCATTTTATTGCTCATTTTTTTATCACTAATGTGTATGATCTGATACCTTGTTTGATTTTGTCTCTTCAAATATTAAATGTTAATATTGAATTTAAAATTTCAGTCGATTTTCGCATTTTTAGTTAAAAATGCCGCATTGCAGCAATGTAAGTTGCTTTTTCAGTGTTTTTGTCAGTTCTCTTTTCCTCCAAACTGGCAATCTCTAAATTCAGAAGTTTGTTGCAACAAATGCGCATTTAGTTTTATACACAGTAAGAGCCATGTCGGACATTCTCATTCTCAAAACTAAATGCGCATTGTTTATTGAAATTGCTTCTGTAATTATTATTTATTTATTTATTATTTTTAAATTAATATTTAATATTAAATAATATTATGTAATCCCACCGTTACATCGCAAATCTTCAGGATGATCCAAGGCATTCGGAAATGTGCTTTGCAGTGCTTCCAGCATTTAATGCTGATTGAAGATGTGGACCGCTTGCGGCCCCCAGTAATCTAGTGGTATTTTGTGACGATCCAATATCCGGGGAAATTACCAAGTGATAATAACTTCGAAATACCGACTAAATCACTAACAACTAAGCGAGATTCGGAATTGATAACTTCTTGTGTGGAAATGTACGGAAACTCGGAGGGAAATATACACATAATTTATCAAAACATAACTATTAATTTATTAACAGAGCACTGGCCAATCAACAACTATAATATGAATAACCAGGAATAATATACTAACGAACAGAATAATTATAAGGTAAATATCTACGGTAGATCTGGGTGGTATCTGGATCTATGCTGCTATCTGTCATTCCTGGTCTGTCTAAAGTGGTTCTAACAAGGTATGGACGGAAGATCAATCCGACTAATGGTTGACTTTTGTCTGTATTCGTCACAAGGTTTGGGCTGACATTGCCGAGTGACAATGTGTTCCAGACGGATGACTATCGACACTCTGACCACTTGGCCAGAGGGTCACTAACAAGACAATACGATAACATAAATACCGTAAACAAGAGTTGAGTGGGGTGTTGCGTGAGTCAAGTGGCCCATTTGGCCTTCATCTGTATTGTCCGGCACTCCACATCGCGACTAACACGTTAATAGATAATTATCCAACCTAAAACAGAGTGGTCACGATAACTGGCATGTCCAGATCCATAACTACCACTCTCCGATGTGTCACAACATCATGTCATCATTACTTTTGTATTCGCGGTACATAGGCCTTCATAACATAAATGCTATGGCTTACTACGGTTCTTTTGGTTGTTGCACTTGCACGACCACCACGACGCTTGCCACGTCCTCGGCCACGTCCACGTTGCTGTGGCTGATTCCTTTGTGGCTGGTCCGACCTCGGCACCTTTGGTCTAGTGCAGTCTCGGGCATAGTGGCTTTTGGTGCCGCAATTGTAACACGTAATGGTGTAGAGATGCGCCCTGTTGTCACTTAACGATGCACTACCATGGACACTTTGGCCTTTTTGGCTCAACAAGTAAGCCGTAGCCGCCTCACTGGATTCCACCAATTTCCTGCGGTTGTTTTCAAGCATCAATGCCTCCGATACCTTGGCGTATGTGAACGCGTCCTTTGCCCACTGGTATATCGATTGGATTTGGAGGTCGAAGTCCTTGCCCACTCGAGAGAGAAGGATATACGCCTTGACGTGATCGACTGGCCTCAGCTTGTCATTGGCGGCCACCAGGTCGTCCTCGGCCTTCTCCAAGCGACTAATAAATGTGTCCAATTCCTCGTTCTCCATGCGATGAATCCCGTAAAACTTCTCCACTAAAGATGCCTCTCTAGCGATGGAACTCGGCTCGAACAATTTCTTGAGGTGATCCCAGACATCTTTCGTGGTCAGGCACTTCATAGCTGCAGGCTGGAGACGAGGGACTAGGCTTTGGAGTATGATGGCCCTGGACTTTGCCTTGTCCTTCAAAAACTTCAGTTTCTCTGGGCCAGTGGCTGTTGGCAATGGTTCCACTTCCTTGCCCTCCGCAAAGTCCCAAACTTCTTTTCTTCAAGGAGAAGGCGCACGTCAATTGCCCATTGGACATAATTCAGGCGGTCCAGCTTAATGATCCCTGAAGTCACGGACCTTGTAATATCCTTGTCTGTCATGCTGTGACGTAAAATTTGAAAACCAAAAGAAAACATCTGCTCAAATTCAAAATACAGATTTATCACCTTTTATTGCCCAATTCGATTTTTGGGCAATTAAACTCGCATCCTGAGGCAAGTAACCACCCTCTGCTACCAGATTGTAAGTGTGGACCTTCCTCAGGCAATGGCCAAATGTGGTGGAAGCTCACAGTTGGCCAAAATAATGGTGAAAAATCGAAAACCTGCACTTTTGGATTTGGACGGAAATCCCAGTTCGGCTCGGCGGGAGTAAGTGGCCCGGCTGCGGCCGAATGTTGACGCAATTCCCGTCGATTGAAAAGTCGGCACGAAATACTTCAAATTTGGTTCCGCCAAGTAGCGGATCGTGTCCAGGATGCCTTGGGTGGTATCTGATCTTAATTTCAGATTTTTGGACCGAGCGGTTTTCTCGGAATCTGAGAAAAACCACTTTGAAACCGAAATCCCGGTTTCTGCAATGTCGGGCTTCTTAACAATACGCGGCCCGCGAAATTCGACTGGTCCGGCGGCTTCGGCACAACTCGGCTTTGGGCAGGCAGCTGCGTTGATTCTCGGTCTTTGCGATAATCCTGGCTTATCGCACAACGTTTTCGAGACGCGCGATGTGGAAAACATCAATTCTTGGCGCGTCTGGGCCTTGTTCCTCGGTTGCCAATGGCGACGAATTTCGACGAACGTTGTGTCGACGTGCCCGGACCTCGGCGCACGTATTTGGCGAGGAAAACAACACGGTATGGCCGCGGTCGAACCGCTTATAGTGCCGACAACGATAAAAAGTCCAATTAATTGTTTGAATCGAGAAAACTCACACATTTGGTCCTTAAAAAGGTATTTCCTGGTTTATTGAGCACATGAAGTAAAACGGGCGCCATCTTGGCGGTACAGACATGGGAACCAGAGTAACTAGCATGGAACCCAGACTAAAAAAAACAGAATGACAAGTTTTCATGACATCATGACAGTATGTCATGAAATGTACTTAAATAAGCCAAAGGTCATAGAACATGACAAATACAAGCAAGATCAACTGATATTATACTCTAATATTATCCCTCTTGTAGTAAGCATGTCCCATGGTCACAGATCAAAAGGAAAATACATTTTTGTGTACTTATTACATATGAATCAGCGTAATAAAAATAAGGAAAAATTCTCAAACAATTTTTAAACATTAAAATATAATACTTGACTCTGTTTTGACATAAAATAAACAGAGTCCCATAATTGTTTAGAAACACATAAGTACACACATACACATGGGCCAAACAATAAACTGCAAAACTGTTACAGAGGTTAAAAAAAACTCTAAATAAAGCACATGATCAGATATTGGTTCTATGCACTTGTGAACCTAAATACTTCAATTTATAATATACTAACACGCGCGGTCTACTACCGATGGCGGGACTCTCCCGCCAGTAGAGACCGCATCCAGAACGAGTATATGGCGGAAATACGGCGCACCGCCTACCACGATGTGATGCCCGCGCTCGAACGCGAAGGCTTCTTGACCACTGAGGTCCAAGCCTGGTTGCAGCAGCTGAACAATCCCGCCGACGCCCCACTGCCACCCCAATGGCGTCCCGCGCGAGGTTTCATCCAAAGTCAGCGCCAGATGCATCAACTCCACCACTTGGGCATTTTCGGCCAGAGTCGGGTGGAGAAGTATGAGCAGGGCGCTCGATCGCGCCATCGCAGCCCACGCCGCAAGGACAGCCCGGAAGAACATCCTGCGAAGAGAGCTCGAGTCGGTCCGCTGTTTACCCGCACCTTCTACAACAGAATGTATGGGAGGGAACTTTCCTCCACCACAGCCGACACCGAGGAGCAGCATCAATCCTCACCAAGAGCCGAAACGTCTAAAAAACGGGATCCTCCTGTTACTAGACCGCCCCCCGCCCCGCAAGCAAGGAACGCGGGACGAGCCATCTCACCGACGCCGCGGACACATTTCCGGGAGGAGGACGAGTCCGCCGACGCCAGACGGCGGGAAGAACAGCGCCGAGCCAACGCGCATCGCCGAGGCGCCCTCGCATCGCGCGGGAGGCGGATGAGCACTCGGCAGCCCGCCTCGCCCCCGCCAGAGACGTCGACTCCTAGGGCGGAGCCCCGTCGAAAGAAGGGCGAACCCCTGGCCGATAACAAACGACGCCATCGACAGAGACGCCGTGTGAGGTTCGCCGGGCCATACGAACCACTAGCAGACGAGCAGCGAGAGCTCCGAACCAACCTCGTGATGCAGCAAACCAGGGTGAACTCCCTGAAAAGCCGGCTGGCGCATCCCAACGACTTAAGGGAACTCGTAGAACTGCGCAAGCGAGCCCGTGAAATCAGTGAAAGGTCTTGAGGTCTTATGGTGGCAAAGGCCTAAAATGGTCCGCGCAGTGGAATGGACCAAAGGTAAAACTCCAAAAAGTTGAAAAATGCACTTTTTCCAATTTTGGATTTTCGATGGGAAATCCGAATTCGTCCGGCGGGAGTCGGTGGCCCGGCTGCGGCCAAAAGTTGACGCGATTCCCGCACTCCGAAAAGTCGGCTCGAAATATTGCTCTGAGGATTCCGCCGAATAGCCTATCTTGTTCAGCGTCCTTTACTTGGTCCCTGACCTTAATTTGAGAATTTTCACTCAACTGGTCTGTCCTTGACACTTAATAGACCGCATGGAGTGGAAATAATTGCTTTGGAATGGCCTTGGCTGCTGCAACTGCTTGTTGCTTATAATATCACTTGGTATTATGTAGTTTTAAAGTGAAATAAACTCACACATATGGTTAAAAGGTCCTACAATCACACAAAGAGGTGAAGCACTTTATTTGCAGCCATCTTGGACAGGAAACACAAACATACAGCTTGGAACCCAGATGTCATAGCTAAGTGCTCAGACTGGAGCCAGACTATGACATGTGGGCTAAAAATAGCTCACAAGACTAGAGATCACAAACTGGTCATAGTTTGTAATCTTATTACATAAAATAAGACTCAGGATGACTGTGTACATCTAGATTGATCACAGACACCCTAGAAACCAATAAAATCATACAATTTCCAACTTTGATCACCTTAAGGTAAACAAACAGTAATAAATGATTACCTTAGGCTGTGAACTAAATATAAATAATTACAACAACTTATCACATGTCCCAAGGACAACCTGATACAACATATACAGCCTAAACAAATTGCACAAATTATAATGACTTGTTTATAACCTGTGCAAACACTAAAAGGTGATCTTAACTTAAACTAAAAATACATATGAGCAACTTTTGGTCAACTCGACCTCTCTAGGTGCTCGTGACACATTCATTGGACATGTTGAGTTACAGTATGCCAATAAAAGGCTCCCAGCAGACGACCCCGATCGATGTTACGCCCTTCAACCGCGTCCCGTCGATTTATCCGCACTTCGGGAGAGACTAGCCATCGAAGTGACGCTCGACTTCTCCCAGGAGCCGACTCCAGCGGACCCAGCGCCCGTGATTGCCAGCCCGCCGACCAAGCCACCGCAAGAAGGGCCCTCAGGAACTGGCGGCAATCTGCTCGCCTTGATCCTAACCGTCGCCACGCCGCTCCCAGAACCCGAAGTCATCCCGACCCCGCCAAGCACCATCCCCGCGCTAAACCCCGAAATTCTAGCGCTACGTCAGATTTTGGCGTCCCTGGCCGTGGAGCAGGCCAATGACATGCTTGTCAAAATGGACGCCCTGCAGGTCAAGTACATCCAGTGGGCCTGCTTCGAGGTGCAGCGAGTGTCCACCACCTTCATCGTCGATCCGCAGAGAGACCACCCCTCGCATGCAATTTACACGAATTGGGAACTGACGGACATCGTATCGCAGCTCGTCAGCCCCGCCGTCTTCAGGAACGCCACACTGGCAATGGCTGCCTGGATCATCGTGCGACACCAGAGCGTGCAGGTGACCCGCGCCGTGGAACAAGCGTGGGAAGCGCTGACGTCCGACGCTGCTTCGCTGCGAGCCACGCTGGTTGCACAGATGCCCGACTTGGAAGCTGCCTACGTCCAGCTGTGATCGACGGAACCACCAACGGCAGTTGTCCCTGTCTTCGAGGCCCCGGCCCCCATGGAACAGGACTCGACGGAGGAATCGAGTTTGCCCGATTTGGTGATCGACGAATCTGTCGAAGCCACCACCGCGACCACCACAACTCCTCCCGTCGAGCGTAGTCCCTGGATAAGCACATCCCCGCCGATTCCTCCTCTCGGGAACCTTCCCGTGTCGCCACGAGTCGAGCCCCTCGCCACACCCGTGACACGGCCGTTGCGAAGTGTCCAACCCCGCGTCATCGAGACGTCGCGCAAGCCGGCGCGCGCGTCCCGCCTCCCGACATCGTTGCAAAAGAACCTGGACCGCCTGCCCGAAACGCCCAGTGAGCCAACCCCGGCGATCGCCGTCCATCCCGCCCCTGACATCTATCGGGGCATCCCAAAGGAGTATCCGGAGCTCCGGATGACGGAAGAAACCCGTGCAGCCATGGCCCGGCTCCCCGACCGTGGTCGATCTTTCTTCCAGTGGATGGAACGCGCGATTACCGCAAGCCCTAGCGGGAATGAGATTTGTTACCAGTACTTCCTGCGTGCACACCGGAAGCCCAGGACGCCAGAGGAGTCGAACCGAATTCACCACACCAATCGGGGGATGGGAATTTTCCTATCGGACGTGTGGGTGCACCGGAGAGACGAAACATCGCGCCCGAGCATGTCGAGACATCGCGCCCGAGCATGACGAGACATCCGCTCTTTTTTCTGAGTGAGAACCAGGATCCGCTGATCTGCGATCCCGCCTGGGCGCCATCACTATCCGGAATGCCTCCCCCCGGCCTCCGCCATCGCCGCCCAGCCGAAACGCCGGGATCCCCTCGCCCACCGTCGGCGGAAGGAGGAGAGTCGTCAGCCTAGGAAGCAGTAGTCAGATCGCGTGGATCTCGTCGGATGCCGTGATCTACGCTGAGAGGGGGACGTATGGTGACCCGGATCATGGCGGGAAACTTCCCGCCCCGAGTCATCCAATAGGACCAAAGCATGGCTAGGCCAGTGACCTGCTTAAGGAGAACCCCCGCGAGGACCCTTCGTCCACACCGGAAGAAGGCAGGAACATTCCCTGCCGCTCCCCTGTGTGACCGAGACTATAAAGGATTGGGTCAGGGGAGTCAACTCAGATTTTAACCACACCAGGACCAGACAACATCAACCGCATCAGTTTCCTCAACGATCAGGCCGTAGTAACACATTTACACGGAGTGACCGAGGATAGATGCTTGATGTTAAACACTGTAAGATCTCACGTACAGTTAGAACGGGAACCATCCCGTTACATGTACAACTTCACCGACTTGTAAGGACAGCCGGGAATCTCCCGTCACCTGCAAGTTAGGCCTACTCGCCCGAGGCATCCTTTGTCTCAGGTAACCATGCGTTCAGATACGAGTTGGTCCCTCGACATCACGCTTACCCAAGCGCATCGCACGACCACTGTAACGGATCAGAACTAAGGTTGGTCTCCTTAGTCGCACTGGAAGTGGTTCAGTGCATCCTGTCGACCAGCCAAACCTTTCGTAGCAAGGAGCCGAAGTGGTCCTCGGCGCCACGTGGTTCCGCCACGTACGATTACCAATACGCCTTATCGGACGCAGGACTGGTATCCTGCGCACCTGTATCGACTGAGTGGATTCTCAGGCGCACCAAAACCCTAGACACCAACTAACAGCCAAAGGAATAGGCCCGATTCGAGTGGAGATTGAACTGGCATCCAATCGTGACGACTAACCCAGCGCTACCATTTCTCTAAGTATCGATCGGGACTCACCCGATCTTCCATTGTAGCTTTAATAAAGCCTTATATTATTTCACTACCAATCCGAGTTATTTCTTTCACTGTACCAAGGAGTCAGGTTTATTATTACATTAGAATAGTAAACCGAGTCACGACATTATATAGTGGACACTCCATAAGGAGTCGGACTGGAGTCCAATGGGACATTAGTACGACTCACCGGGGCGGTCACTATCTGACAACAGGTGACTCAGTGGGACGTTGGACCAATCGGGACAACTTCCCACTGGACTCAAGTGAGTCGTTCACCTGCCTAGGGTTAGAGGTTATTACTACGTTAGAGAAATGGGTCACAGGTGTGATCAATTTCCCCTTTGTATACAAAGTAGAGTAATTATCATGGTCAGCTGACCATGGCAAATACTTACTACAGGATAAATTCCCATGTTAGAATAATAATATGAAATATTATTCCTCATAATTCATAAAATAAACACACTTATGAAATTTTACAGAGTTTGCGCCAGGTACTTTTCCCTTATAATTATAACTTTTTTTATGGTTATAAATAGTTACACAAAAGAAAAAATCTCCAGTTTTTAGTACTCGCTTTTCTAAACTGTGCACTAAAAACTAGACTTTTTTTCTTTTGTAACCCAAAAAAATTATAACTATAAGAAAAAAGTACTTGTTGCAAACTCTGTAATTACTGATCAAATTATATTAAAACTAATCATAAAACTGTTGGGGTTTAATGCTCCAGATATATTATTGTTTATTTATGCTTTTATTTACAGGCGTTATTTCTAGTTGTCTTATAACTAAGACTGTTATTTGTTTGTTTATTTTGCCAACAGATGGCGCCAGTACAAGTTTAGATTTGTACCTACTTGCACTGTCTAGTAGTCACATGACATCTTATATTGTCTCATGCCATGTGACATCACACACTGCCTCAATTGCCAGCCAAGATGGCTGCTTCTATGTGCTCTCTTAGTTTCTTAGTTTGTAGTAAGTTTTTATTATTACTTGGCTATTAAACCATTTTGGTTTTACTTTTTATAAAACCATTGAGTGTTTATTTCATCCTGTGTGCCTGGATAACACCTACTCACGCGCGCACATTGCGAGTTAGCCTACTCATTTTCGAACATCGCGTTTGATCATCACTCACGTACTCACATCAACGCTTCTGTGGATGTAGAAGATACGAGACGTGTCCAACCCATGTCCTAGCGGGTGTTGTGTTTATTGGACTTAGTGTTGTCATGATTTTTATTTGTATTTATATATATATTTATATTTGTTTATTTATGTTGTGTATTGTGGTGTGTGGTGCCAGATTCTGTCACCAGGATACACTACACACCACACACCATCCACCTTGTAGTGAAAGCCAAGATGGCTGTTTTTTCAGCAGTTTGAGTTAAGCTGTTGGAGTTTTTTATTTATAAAACTTTATTTTTGATTAGTTCTGCCTCTTATTTCCCAATTCACAGCTTCCACCACAGAAGATACAGAAGCGCAAACTCTGGTGTGGGGAGCTGCGCCGTATTGATTGCGCACGCACTAGGAAACCCGGTATAACTGTACAACCTAAACCAAAACAATTGTGTAAAGATGATTAAAAATGTATTTTTAATGTATTTTTAATAAAAATAATAAAGCCATTTTAAAATTAAATAATATCTCTTTATTTATATTTATAATACAAACCTACACTGAAAAAACCAAAATAAAATATAAAATATAAATATATAAACTAAAAATATAAATATATAAAGCTAAAAATATAAATATATAAAGCTAAAAATATAAATATATAAAGCTAAAAATATAGATATATAAAAGTTTTCCCAATTCACATGGTAGCAGAGGATAGACTGAAATTCCATGCTCCTATATCCAGAAAGAGGGACCACATTTGTGAGTATTTTGCTTGTTTTGATGTGACTGGGACGGTGTGCACAGTCCGTACTTGGGGGAATAAGAGGACTGCGCTGGACGCCTTCGTCATGTGAAGTAGCAGAGACGACGCTGTATTTGGGTGTTTGGCCTTTATTAGTGTGTCTAGGGGTCAGCGCCAGCCTCCACCTGCTACTCATATGTCTATACCACCGGTATGTGCTGTTCAAACCCGACCCACGGACCATGGCGGTTAAACCAAGGACCATGGCGGTTAAACCAAGGTCCATGCGGTCGAAATATCTTAACCATGCTGCAACCCATTGTTATGGACTTGCAGCCACTGTTCTTGCTGATGGAGGCGGGGCCCAGAGAACTGGGATCCCGGGCTTCATAGTGGAAACCAGGGAGTTGCAGGAGCTTGGCCAATGCATTACTGCACTGGTTGCTGGCTCTGTAACAACTGCCTTCCCACTCTTCCCTAACTTCCTGTCTTGACCGGAAGTTGTCATGTCCGCACCGTCCACTAGGGAGACATGATGCGGGCCGTTGCCGTGCGCCTGGGTTGTGACACGGTCACATCTCCCCCCCCTCCGAAGAAGTTGGGTCGATGTCGGCAGAACCCAGAGCACGAACAACGGGAGAACAGCGCCGCAACATCCAAGATGAGGAGCTAGTCTCTTTTAAAACAAAACACAACACACCAGTGAAAAACAAACAAAATAAGCAACAAGGGAGGTGACACTTACCCAAGACGTGGCTCCTTAATAAAATATTTTTTGAAGTTTCTACAATGTTATGTTTTTAAGAATAAATTATTATTTTATTTAAAAAGTTTTTAAATTAATGTGTTTACTATGGGTATTTCGCCCTTAATACTAAAAACTAATTTTATTGATGAATTTAAAAATTTCGATGGTGATCTTCACGGGTCCTTTAGTTCTAATTCGGTCGGCCAACACTTTATTTTTTTTTTTTTAATTCAAAAAACAAAAATTTAACAATTAATAAATATTAACCCATTACTTGGGCTTTGGTTTGGGCGGCGCCTTTTTGAGTGCTGCCAAACCTCTGTTAGTCTTTTTTTTGACTACAGTTTTTGGTTTCGTCTGAATTGACTTACCGGGTGTGACTGGGATCTTTTGATCGACAGTTGCTGGTTTTGGGGGTGACAGAGTCGATGTTTCGACTTCCACCTCCATTGGGGTCACAGCGTTTGAAAACAAACTTGCCATTTCCTCTTCCACAGTCTGGTCGTACAAGAGCTTAGGTTTGTCCGTCTTATCGGTTGATGCGGCGGCAGTCAAGTCGGAGAACATGGCTTTTAAGCACATGTCTTATAGCAAAGTGGATGGTACGGCAGCAATGTGCTGTTCGACCTTCTTTCCTACTTCCAGTGATTCAGTCTGTGCAATCACCAATCCTTGGGATGCAGTGGACGCAATAAGAGATTTGAGATTGGTATCTCTTTTTTGTTTTGCTAAAATCTCATTTTGAGACTTCGCAATTTTTTCTGCATCTGATATTTTCGCATTTTCAATGTTTGATATCAATTCAGCCACTTTTCTACCCTCCGGGTATTTTTTAGCTATTCTTGCCGCGTTTAAAGCATTTTTATTATCCCTGTGTAATTGCACACGGATAGTTTTTTCTGACAGATCGGGGTGGGCGGCCATTCAGCGCTTCACCTTTTCCTCGTCCAACGGTACTTTTGGAGCAGAATACTGCTCCGAACGCTTGGCGTGTTGTTGGGCTTTATTGGCCGAAACATGCACGTTTGTCGAACTGGTCGCTGAATTTGTCGATTTCCGTCGCGGATCTCGATAAGATGCAAGAGGGGGCATTGGCAGGGAAGCCAACATGTGACCCCGCGCTTCTGGTGCAGACGAGTCGGCGATTAATTTCCGAATCTTCTTGGCTCGGCAGTCACGATTATCGTGATAAATTTTGTCGATCCTTTTCAAGGTTTTTCGGGGCTCGCTAGCGCTTGCACCGAACATTCTGAAGTGCCTGGTCAAAGGCAACAATTGATTGACTTTGTCATCCCCAAGGCAATTCTCTCAAGTGGATCTAAATCCGGTGTGCACATTCACATCCTGTCCAAGACCACCACACACTGGGCAGTCAATGAGATTCGCTTCATTGTCAGCCATCATTAGTTGGATGATTCAGAAGTCTTTAATACTTAAATCGTTTCGCGAGAGATCTAAAAGTGTTTAACACTGAGATCTAAATGATTTAATGAATTGAATGTGATCAGCGCGCTTTATATAGGCGTGTGAAAACGTCACGTATGCGTACGTTGTACGTTGTTGCCGAATCCAGTCTTTTGATTGGATCTCTGCGAATGGTCGCTTTGCGCATAACGTCGGAACGACGTTTTTGCAATGTTTTGGCCGAAATAATTTATTGCTTTATTTGCAGCCCGGTGAATTTCACAACAATAGACATTTATATCGTATTTATTTAAGAAATTCTTGTATTTTTCATTTTATTTTTCCAATAAAATTACTTTTTATATTTATTTGTCCAAAGTTCATTAAAGATTTAACTTATTTGGGGGTTTTATTTGTCTCTTTGGCAACAAGACAGGATTTTTACTGTCATTAGTGGGTTTTGAAACAATTTTGGGTGGTCTACCACGTTTCTTTGGTAATGGTTTGGTAATTTTATTACCTGTGTCATTAGCCACTGTTTTTTGTGGTTTTCCACCTTGTTTAGACGATTGACCAAGGACTTTGTCCTTGTTTTCATCCGTGTGTTGCGGTGTAGCCGACGTGTCGTCGTTACTAGCAACAATTTTAGTTTGTGATGGTGCAGTGAGGTTTTCCTCATTGTCATCATCGATATCAGCCATTGGCCAGCCAGCTGGCTTATTACTGGAAATGTATAGTCTCATTTCTGAAACATTTACTAGTGCCCTTACTTTGTAAAGTTTATAGGCTTTGCAATTTCTCTTGCATTGCTACTTATTTTCTTTATAATCACGTAGGGACCTTTGTATCTGTCTTCTAGTGATTGAGAATATCTGATTGGCGCTTTCGACAATGCATGAGTTTTAATTAGGACCAAGTCATTCAATTCAAATTGAATATCTGACCTATGTTTGTCGTAATTAACTTTTTGTTTTATTTTGGGCTTTTTCTTTATTACTGATTGCAGTTTTTAAAAGAGAAGCCATCCGACTCATGAGCATTCTCAGTGCGTCATGTGGTCGTTCTGGGTCGAAAGGGGCGTCGTAAGCAACGTCTCTGTTATCCCAAAATGGTCGAAGTTCCTTAAGAAATGTCGCCATTGCATGTGTTATACCTGTGGTAGCTGATGGGGCAGTACGGAGTGCGAAATTTATATTTTCAATCACTCTGTCCCAGTGCTTGTGTTCTGAAGTAAAGATCTGAAGCTATTATTTTGTATGTTTCTGTTAATCCTTTCTGTATAGTTAGTTTGAGGATGGTATGGAGAGGTCCGGTTTGGAATGATTCCAGTATTCTCGCACAGTGCATTGTATATGTCGGAAACAAATTGTTTGCCATTATCTGACACAATATAACTGGGACACCATAGGTTTGAAAGAATCTCATAATATGGGGAACCAAAGTCAGGATTTTAGCATTCCTTAAAGGAACCACTTCAACCCATCCAGTTGCATAATCTACAATGACTAAAATAAATTTATTTCTATTGGTCGTCATTGGTTTAGGTCCCATCAGATCTAGGCCAAATCTTTCGAATCTGCCAATTTGAGCTGAGATTGGTTGGAGTAAACCTTTTGGTTTCCTCTGAATGGGTTTGCAGCGTTGACATCTGTCACATTTTGCAACATATTTGACAGTGTCTTGTCTGCAGTTAACCCAAAAGAAAGAGCATCTGAGTCTCTCATAGGTGACGTCACCGCCACCATGTCCACTGCTGGAATAGTCGTGTACAAGTGCTAAGCATTTGTCTTGTAAAGACTTGGGGACCACAATTTTGAGTCCAGCTGAATTGTCCACATCTTCTAGATAAATATCTAATTTGAAAGGGGCAAAAATAAATAACACATCATCTCTGTTTAATGTAAACTCTGTTTTGAGTTTTGTGTATTCTGTTGGTACATCAGGCCAAGGAGTGTCGTCCTCTGGGTCTGTTTGTAACCAATCCATTATTTTAGAGAGATCTTTATCATCTCTTTGAGCATTTTCAAACTCTTTCATTGAACTATTCCAATGATAAGAATCAGACAATAAAAATAATGAGTACAATTGGGATCTTTTATACTCCGCATCTTGGTCGTGGATTGTGATTTCATCACTTTCTGTGCCAAGTCTGGAGAGAGCATCGGCAACAACATTGGTTTTGCCTCTCCTGTAGACGATGTCTATATTTTCCTGTTGAAGTTTCATGGCCCAACGTGCCAATCTACCTGCAGGATGTTCACAGTTCATCAACCATTTGAGGGCCAAATGATCAGTCTCAACCGTGTATTTGGAGTATTCAATGTAGGTTCTGAATTTTTCCACACCCCATATCACCCCTAAGCACTCCAGTTCTGAAGCACTGTAATTTGCTTCTGCACCTTGCAGTGTACGACTTGCATATGCTACAGGATGCAAAAGGTTATCTTTGGGATCTACTTGCATGAGTACTGCACCGAGACCGGCAGCACTTTCATCCGTGTGAATGGTAAAAGGAGTTGCAAAATCGGGCAAAGGTAGCACGATATCTCCTGTGAGTAGATCTTTCAGAATCTCAAAGGCTTTTTGACATTCTGGTGTCCAAGTGAAATTATTCCACTTTTCTTTCTTATGTTGAACAAAGAAAGGTTTTTGAATTGAATTCAAGTCTTTAATTAAAAGTGCATAGAATCCAACCATTCCAATAAAACGCTGAAGTTGTTTCAAAGTTTTAGGGGCAGGGTAATCCAATATTGCTTGGATTTTGGTGTCGTTAGCAGTATATTTGCCAGCAGACACCGTAAAGCCTAAAAAGTCAAGTTGTTCTGCGCAAAAGAACAATTTTGTTGGGCTTGCTTTTAGATTTTTTGCATCCAATCTATCCAAGATTTCTGCAATGTGTTGTA
>AFFK01020107.1:0-18273 GCA_000239455.1 Strigamia maritima | reverse complement strand
AAATCTTTGGACTCTTGCTGGCCTTGTACCAAGTTACAAGGATAGCGTTCTGCTGGCCTCACCACCACTGTGAGGATAGCGCCCGTACTCAGGTACTCTGTTTCCTTTGTCTCAGACAAAGGAAGCATTTTCGCGACTATTGTGTTGCCGGTTCGAATTCGAACCATTACGGACCGAATCAGTCGGTTAAACGGGCCGCCATTCATTGGAGGAGCTCAGGTTCTTTTAAGAACCATTAGTCTGGTAGACTTAGAACTACTTCCTGAAGTAATTCAGGCGCGAGGGCCGCTTTCGAGTGGAGCCATCGCTTTCGGATTGCTTTTTAGCGATCCCAACCCCAAAACCCCTAGACAACCAAGCCGAGGCCTAAGTCTATTAAATTAGCAGCCACCTGCGCCAATTACAACCCGGCGCCTAATTTGAGTGATTCAAGAAGTAAAAAAGGAATCCTCCAAACCGGACGCAGCACAACACATTCGAAAGTATGTTTTTTTCAAAGCCTGTTTGTGGTTTAAACTTGGCACAATTAGACAATTAGCGCCATCTATTAGCCAATAATAAGTATCGTACGGGTCAAATAACAATAACAATAAAAAAAATTTTTTCAGAAGCTTGGTGAAATTGGGAGGAGGAAACTTCTACGGCTTCCTGGTAGACTGTAAAGCACATTTTTTTCCTGCTGCATTGGAGCTAATGAATTTCTGGTTTAAGTCACCGAGCAACGTTCTCATTCTTTCTTTCGTGTGATTAAAATTAATTGAGGAAAGGGGAAAGAAAGTTAATTTAAAAAAAGGTAAGTGAAAATTTAATAAAATGACCAGTTATTTCGCCACACTCATGATTTGTTGTACATATTTCAGGAAGAAATTATTAGACAATTAAGTTTTCAATCGTACATCCTGTAATTCGTTTCAAAACAGCTTATTTCATAAACAACTACCATTAATAATAATCTGAAATCACAGATGGTACTTTGCTTGCTGTTTTTTAATTTTTTTTCACTTTCTTAGCCCATTAAGAATGAATGAAACAATATATTCAGAAGATTGTATTTTTTACCCAAATGGATCTATAGAATACCGCAATTCTACTATTGATGATGATTATTTCAATGAGAAGAAAAATTGTGTCCCATTTCATGAGTCATTTTTAAGTTGCTGGAAGTGGAAATTCTCATCCGATGAATTATTTTACAATACCACCACTAGAAGTTGGACTTACAATTTGAGTAGTCAAGAGTACAAACCCGGAAATTACAACATGACATCTGCAGATCACAGTGTTGTTGTTTGCATACCACTGACTTTGTATCCAGAATATTTTTACTTTGATGGGATTTTTGTTATTCTTTCTATATTTTCAATTTTGTGTTTGATGGCAGCATTTCATTTACATTTAAAATCATCCCGTAACTCAAAAATCAATCATTACGACGTCAAGCCAATGTTATGTCACATGACTTGCTTGAGCATGATCTATGTAACAGATGCTGTGTTTATAACAAGGTTCTCAATTGAAACTGCTGCCAAATGGCAAATATTAGCTTTAGCTTTTCAAATTGGTGCTTTAATATCAACTCTAACTTGGCTAAATGTTATAACTTTTGATATGTGGAATCAATTTCGTCCAAAGTATGAAATGATTCAAATTGAACATACCGGCAAAGGATTTGCTTGCCGGTGTTTGTACGCTTTTTCTATACCTTTATTGATTATAATAATTATAATTGTTCCGAGAATATTGATGTCTTCAGTGAATTCAGTGCTAGCAGATCCCGCTGGTGTGAGAAATGACTGGCTCATTCAAATTTTCTTTTTGGGCAGTGACGCTCTCTTGAACAGTGTCAATTTAGTATTTTGCGTGTTGACTATGATAAACGTTCGTAAAGCACGAAAATCAGTTGAAAATGTCATCAATTCTTGCCGAAGAAACAGATCAATGTAAGTTGTACCTCTAACTCTTTGTACTTACCGTATTTTAATTTTTTCTTTTCTTTTGTAGGTTACGAATTGGAATGTATGTTTGGATTATATCTGGCTTTTCAATTATGTGTGGATTGATTGCACATTTTTTACGTGAAATTAATTTTTTATTGCCTATTTTACCAGATATGATTATGGAACTTCAAGGTTTTTTTTGTTTGTTTATGCTTGCAACGATGATATACATGGAGTTTGTATAATACGAATTCGAAAGTTTTTTAAAAAAAAAATTAATATACATTACTAAATACTTTCAAAAATTGTAACACCAAAAAACTGCTTCTATGTAGAAAAAAAAAACTATCGGACATTGTCTTGGGAATACACTGTCTTCGTGTCACAGATAGAACATAACAAGTACTAGCAATAAAAGAGTCAAAGGACCAAAAAGTCAATTAGAGGTAAACGGCTTGTTGCTCCGGTTCTTTCTACGTATTACATCACTTCTGCAACTGTGACTAAAATAATTCGTCGTCGGTTATCTGGTATTGCAGGAAAGCCAAAGGGGCAGCTAAATTAAAGCCACTAAAACTGCACGAATCTCTAATCATTAATAAAAGTTGACTGGTGTGATTTTTGCAGTTTTGATGGCTTTCATGTAGTTGGCTCTTGGCTTTCCTGCAAAACATAAAACCTAAAGTTAAGTTTTGACCCTAAATTCAAGGTCACCAAATAGTTGCCCATACCCAACTTTTATACAACTACAGCTATTTGAATTGGTTTTCATAATAATTAGCCGAGAACCAAACTTCTTAATCAGAACCCAAGGTAAAATAAAATTTTATTTAGCTAAAGTATCCATAAAAAGTTTTAATTTTACTGTGAATTATTCAATTGTATTCAATAAGCGATGAAGTTTTCTTATGATTTAATGGCGTGAGGCTGGATCATGAATGACCATCAAGGGGGTCAGAAATTAACATGTTCTGCAAATAAACATAAAAAATTCCAGAAGTTGCATTCAAATCGATATGCTTCTGTATTTCAGCAAGATGTGGTACCACTGAAAAGTCGGTTATGATATCTAAAGATAATTTGTGCCAAGCTGCGTTCCACGAACAACCTGTGTAAGAATTTGTTTTGTGCATTTTAGGTTATAAATTGCATAGTCTAGCTGTAATTACAGTAGACAATTTAAATTTTTGAATAGTCCACTCGGCCACCCAACTACTTAGCACTGTGTCGACCAATGGTGTACATTGGTGGTATATGCGTACAAGTATACCACCGGTTGAAAACCGCTGATCCAGCACACTGTGAAAAGAGGAGCAAAAAAAAGAGAAGGACAGAGATAACCAGAGGACCCATTAGCACCACTGCGATGGAAAAACAAAGTGCTGCAGTGAAGTACTCAGGAGAGGCCATGATGCGAGGAGGCTGGACTTGAAAGTTTAATACATACACATTTTACTGTTTTTCATCATATTTCTCATCAACCTTGAAAATATGTTTCTCAATATCATACTTTCACCATACGGTAAATAGGGTTTTTTAAGTAATACTCTTAAGAGGAAAAAATTACAGAACAATTAAGAATTTCCTGTACTTTGTTTCAAAACAGTCTATTTTGAAGAAAAAAGTAGCTACCATAAGTGTCTGGAATCACAGGCAGTACTACAATACATCGCTTGGTGTTTTTTAAGATTTGTTTGCTGGTATATTTCAACCAATTTAGTATGAATACGACAATATATTCGGAAGAATGTATTTTTTACCCAAATGGATCGATGGAATATCGCAATTCTACATCTGATGATTATTTGAATGAGGTAAATGCAAAGAAAAATTGCGTTTCATTTCTTACGTTATTTTTAAGTTGCTGGCGATGGAAATTCTCATCCGATGAATTATTTTATAATGCTACCACTAGAACCTTAACCTACAATTTAAGTGGTGACGTGTACGAATCTGGAAATTACAACAAAACATCTGCGGATTCCAGTGTTGTTCTTTGCATACCACCAAGTTTATATCCAGAATATTATTTTTTGGATACTATTTTTGTTATCCTTTGTTTATTTTCAATTTTATGTTTGATTGTTGCATTTCATTTACATATAAAATCAGCCCGAAACTCAAAAATCAGTCATTACGACGTCAAGCCAATGTTATGTCACATGACTTGTTTGAGCTTGAATTATGTCTCAGAAGTTGTGTACACAGCGTTTTCAACTACAAATGCAGCTAAATGGCAACTTATAGCTGTAGAAGCATTTCAAATTGGATCTGAAATAGCAACTGTAACTTGGCTGAATGTTATAACTTTTGATATGTGGAATCAATTTCGTCCAAAGCATCAAATGATTCAAATTGAACATACGAGCAAAGGATTTGCTTGCCGGTGTTTGTACGCCTTTTCCATACCTTTATTGATTGTAATAATTTTAATTGTTCCGGAAATATTCATGTCTTCAGTGAATTCAGTGCTATCAGATATCTTTGGTTTGAGAAATGACTGGCTCATCCAAATTGTCTATATATTGTATATATTGTCTACGTGCTGTTATACTTTCTCGAATATTGTCAGTTTATTATTTTCCATACTAACTATGATAAACGTGCGTAAAGCACGAAAATCAATGTCAAATGTTAATTGTTGCCGAAGAAATAAATCAATGTAAGTTATTGATATTGTATACACAGTTAGTTACTTACGGTTTACGGTACGGTACTCTAAATTTATTTTATTTTCTAGGTTGCGAATTGGAATGAATGTTTGGATTACATCCGGATTTTCATTTTTGTGTGGATTGATTGGGGATTGTTTGCGTGAAATTAATTTTTTATTACCTTTATTACCAGATGCAGTTATGGCTCTTCAAGGTTTCTTTTTGTTTGTTTATGCTTGCAAAGATTGTACAAATTGCATTTGCATAATGCGAATACGAAAATTTCTAGAAGGAATAAAACTTAATAATAGAACGTAATAGAACGTAATAGAACTTAATAAAACTTTTACTTTAGATTATTTGTTGGTTATCCAAATATTCTGTTAGTGTGAATTACTCATTTATATTCATCAAAGCGATGAAGTATTCTCTCGAGTATTTTTATGACCTAATGGTGTGAGACTATAGATCATGACCGGATGACCATCAAGGGAGTCAGAAATTAACATGTTCTGCAAATAAACATAAAAAAATTCCAGAAATTGCATTAAAATCGATATGCTTCTGTTTCAGCAAGATGTGGTCTGCACCGTACCACTGAAGAGTCGTTTATGTTATCTAATGCTAGGTTCCCACTTGCTGCGTCCGGTTTTGGATTCTCCAAAATGGCGTCGGGTTAAGATGGCGCAGGTGGTTGCTGCTAGGCAGACTTATTTCCGTGGCTGTTTGTCTAGGGGATTTAGGGTTAGGATCACTTAAAAGCATTCCAAAAGTGATGGCTCCACTGAACAGCGGCCCTCGCACCTGATTTATGTCAGGAAGTAGTTGTAAGTCTACAATACTATTGGTTCTTAACAGAACCTGAGCTCCTCCAATGAATGGCGGCCCGTTCAACCGAAAGTTTTGGTCTGTAAATGTTCGATTTCGAACTAGCGACTCAATGGTCGCAAATGTGCTTTCTTTGTCTGTGACAAAGCAAGCAGGGCTATCCTCACGGCAGTGAGGCCAGCAAAAGTGCTATCCTTGTTTCTGGGAACAAGGCCAGCTATGGTCCAAATAATTCAAATGTATATCTTGATCACACTTACTAAGGGTTGGTTAGAAGCAGGAACATGGAGATGTTTACAGGTTGAATATTCGATTTAGACTGATTCTTTCAGTGGAGGGCAGGATGTCGATGACATCATATCCTGCGCTTGGAAAGCGCGAGCTTCGCTAATTGAGTCCCTTGGGGAACACAGCCGTGCACCGGCATGCAGAAGCACTCTATTCCAACTCAATGTGGGAGGAACAGACACACCTCCTCATGCGCAAGCCTCAATTAACGAACCAAAACAGGAAACATAAAAAACACATTTAATTTGGGTTAAAAAATAAACAATTTCTTTTATTAACATTATGATACATTTAACATTATCTAGATAAATATTTCTAAACCCGACTATGTCGAGGTGGACCCGTTTGGGTCACCACACACTTGACAGAAACTCAGACAGAAAATTTTCTGCTGCAGAAAATTTTGAGTGCAGAAATGTATGTTTTTCTATCGTTTGTTCCCATCTGTAGACTGAAAAGTAGGCAAAAAAGTGCAGAAAAGTCAAATTTAAAAATGCATGCTAGAAAGGAAGGCAATTTGTAAAGACTGCTGCTTTCTACACTCAAAATTTTCTGCAGCAGAAAGTTTTCTGTCGGAATTTCTACCAAGTGGGAACCAAGCACATAGATAATTTGTGTTAGGATGTGTTGTGTTTTTTAGGTTATAAATTGCTTAGTCTAGACAATTTTAATTTTTAGGTGTTCCACTCGCATACTTACCTTGCATGGTGTGGACCGAATAGTGTACATTGGAGGTATGAAAATACCACAAGTTGAAAACCGCTGATCCAACAAACACATTGTAAAAAGGGCAGGTTGATTCAATTAATTATATGATACTAGCTCAGTACTCGTTATTACGTAACTTAAAAAATCCTAATCCAATATCTTGTAGAATCCCAGTTCACTTTACCCTGTGGGAACCTTTTGAAACCTGTGGAAACCCGTTCATATCCGGTGATATCCCGTTGAATCAAATCCCAGATCACATATATTGTGTTTTTCCTTTAATATTTTGAGCGTCATTCATGTACGCTGTTTGGAGTGTCATCCATGTACGCTGTTTGGAGTGTCATCCATGTACGCTGTTGGAGTGTTATTGACATCGACTCGATGCACAATTACCACAGACCTGCAATTACTGTATGTGCAAGACGATTGAATGAACCGTGGACGCCATTTGCATTTACATTGTCATTTGTTTCCATTTTTAGCATATAAAGATGGTTTGTTGAGCGGATGCAAACATTTGAGTACGTGTTTCCATTTTCGCAAACACTCGCCAAACAAACAAATTGCTAACAATCGGCTGGAGTGTTTGTGGATACGGAAACGTTATCACACCCTCGTTAGGACAACTTTATTATAGAGGACAATAGCCCTCACCAAGTAAGACTGACAGTGTGGAATCGAGATCGATATTTAACGCTGGAGTGTCATCCATGTATGCTGTTTGGAGTGTCATCCATGTACGCTGTTTGGAGTGTCATCCATGTACGCTGTTGGAGTGTTATTGACATCGACTCGATGCACAATTACCACAGACCTGCAATTACTGTATGTGCAAGACGATTGAATGAACCGTGGACGCCATTTGCATTTACATTGTCATTTGTTTCCATTTTTAGCATATAAAGATGGTTTGTTGAGCGGATGCAAACATTTGAGTACGTGTTTCCATTTTCGCAAACACTCGCCAAACAAACAAATTGCTAACAATCGGCTGGAGTGTTTGTGGATACGGAAACGTTATCACACCCTCGTTAGGACAACTTTATTATAGAGGACAATAGCCCTCACCAAGTAAGACTGACAGTGTGGAATCGAGATCGATATTTAACAATATTATCCGACCCATAATGCATAGAACACAACATAAAACACAAAATGTACTGAGATAAATATGCAAATATAGTTTAACTTTATTTAAGGAATTTATTAATACACTTACAATATAAGAATTACTAAGATATGCAGATGTGATAGATTTGCATACCTTAGGCCTATTTTGGTCTATGTGTTTAGACTTAGCAACGATGGTGATATCTTGACGATCCTGAAGAATGTGGCTGACTTAAAGTCTGTCACAACCAAAAGGAACATAAGAAATGGATTGCATCTACGCAGGGAAGCATAATGCAAACCACATAAGCTGTAAATAACTTTAGAGGAAGATAAAGAGGAGTGGATGATCACCGATAACTCTGGTGATCTTGTGGGAGTGTTACCAGGCACCGCATGTCCACTCAACCCGTTATTTCGCATCGGTGGCCCGGGGCCATGAGAAAGGAGATATAAAACAGAATGTTATACTCACATAATATTTGGTCCCGGTCTTGTGTTGCTTCCTTTGAGTTGTCCCAGCCCGATTAGTGGTCCATGCAACGGTCACCCGTAGGTCGGCTAACCACCGCAACTGTTGATGACTTCCTCGATCTCAGCGGCCATAGTAAGGTGCACCATTGTAAATGCAATCGATCTGTAACCACTTTTTTCCTTGGGCCAATCTGTATAGACTAAACCCTATTTTATAGAAACCATGTCCAGTCTTTTCGTGACCTCCCTGAATGCACCATTTTAGCTCTTTGTTTTTCTGCTACACTGGAGTTGGGTCCTCAAATTATCTGTTTTCCTTCTTCCTTTTTACTTTTTGCTCTTTTTTTCCTTCGGTCGCTTCAGATAGTGTTCTATTTCTAGTTATGTGATTAAACTTAATTAGATGGAGGAGAAAAAAGTTCTGATAATTATCAAGAAAAGTAAGTTATTTTGTCTCTTTTTACAATCTAATTTATTCATTTGAGTGTTTTAAATCCTGACATGTGCATGCTGAACTATATTTTTCATTAACCTTGAGAATATATGAGGTAAATGCTTTTTACCTCTTAAGAGGAAAAAAGTTACCGAACAATTAAGATTTCAATTATACATCCTGTAATTTGTTTCAAAACAGTCTATTGTGTAAACAAGTAGCTACCACAACAGTATGAAATCTCAGAAAGTCTTTTAAGATTTCTTATTGGTATTTTTCAACCATATATAGTATGAATGCGATAATATATTTGGAGGAATGTATTTTTTATCCAAATGGATCGATGGAATATCGCAATTATTCTACATCTGATGATTATTTGAATGAGGTAAATGCAAAGAAAAATTGTGTTTCATTTTGTAGGAGTGGAAGATTCTATTATCGCATGTTATCGCCATCTGGTGGAGCAATAGCTCACCAACATTTGTATTATCTCATCCTGTAATTAAATATTAGTCATATCCTGTTCTACCGTAACTCATGGTCGCATCTTATTGTCTCCTCCATTCCTTACACAAATAACTACAGGCCCAGGACAACTCTGAGGAGCAGAACAAGATTATCAGTCATAAGTAACAAGATTTTCAACAAAATTGAGAAGATTTTAATTGAAGAACTCAAATTTTTGAGAAGAAAACTTGAGAAAAATGGCGACCGACTGAGGAACCACAGTAAAATTCGAAGGATTAGGCAAAACAAACTTCGACAGGTGGAAAATAAATACGATGGCCCAACTAACTATCAAAAAATTATTGAAATACGTGGATGGAAGGTCGGAAAGGCCAAAGGAAAACGCAGAAGATCCAGCAGTTGTGAAATCAGTTGAAAAATGGGACGAAAACGACGAAATTGCCAAAGCAACGATTTTGCTAATGATTAAACAATCGGAAGTGCAAACAGCACAAGGATGCACCACCTCGGGAAGTCTATGGAAAAAACTTCACGAGATTTATCAATCGAAGGGACCGGCGAGGAAAGCCACGTTATTGAAGCGCATGATTTTGCACAAAATGGCCGAAGGCGAAAGTGCACGGGACCACGTCCGAGGATTTTTTGAAGCTGAACGGAAGTTAAGCGACATGAACGTGAAAATTGATCCAGACATAACAACAATTTTGTTATTGTTCAGCTTACCGCAATCATTTGAAAATTTTCGATGTGCGATCGAATCTCGAGATGATCTGCCGAAACCAGAAATACTAAAAATAAAAATTATCGAGGAATCTGATGCTCGTGGCATTGAAAAACCGAAGGAAGTCGTACCCGACACGATGTTTGCAAAGAAACCACCATGGAAACGCAACACTCGTGGAAAGAAAAATGAAGAAGAAAAATCGAATTCAAGTGAGAAAACAACTTTCAAGTTTAAATGTCACAACTGCGGAAAAGTTGGACACAAAGCAGCAGATTGTTGGTCCAAAAACAAGAAGGAAACCGCGTCAGCAGCCACGAATGGTGACTATGATGCATTTACTTGCCAACCAGAAAACGAGTCAGCATTTAAAGGTGAAGTCAAGTCAAAAATTTGGTGTTTGGACAGCGGGGCAAGTTCGCATATGTCATCGGATGAATCAATTTTTTCGAAAATCCAAGATGTGAAAAATCAGAAAATTAATCTAGCCAGTAACGCGCAAACAGAAATCGGAGGAAAAGGGACTGCCAAAATACTCGTCGAGAATTTGAGTTTGGACCTAAAAGAAACCCTCCTTGTGCGCGATTTACGAACAAATTTGATGTCTGTGAACAAGATCACCGATAAGGGGTACGAGGTCACATTTAAGAAAAATATTGCCGAAGTCAAAAACACAAAAGAAAAATTAAAATTAAGGCAAAAAAGCAAAATGGACTGTACTACGTCATCGATCGAAACGAGAGCGCTGCAACCGCGAAAGAAGGCGAACCGGAAGTCAAACTCCGGGATGAACCAAAAAATGAAACAATTACAAAAATTGGAAGAACGAAAATCCAAGAATGGCACGAGAAGTTTGGACACCTGAACGAAGCAAGTTTGAAATTATTACAACAAAGCGAAAAAGTCAATGGAATTGATTTTGAAAAAGATGCCAAACTTCAGACGTGTGAAGCTTGCATTAAGGGGAAGCACGCCAGAACAAAGTTTCCAATTTCCACCACCAGATCGAACGAATTGTTGGAAATTGTGCACATGGACGTGTGTGGCCCGATGAGAACCACGGAGCAAAATATTTTGTGACATTCATTGATGACAAATTGAGATGGTATAAGGCATATTTTTTGAAGCACAAGAACGAAGTTTTCGAAGCTTTCAAGCTCTATAAGGCTCGTTTCGAAAAGGAAACAGGAAAAAGCATCAAGATAATTCGATCGGACAACGGGAAAGAATATTTTAATGGCATTTTCAACAAATATTTGAATGAAAATGGAATCAAACGCCAATTCACCGTTGAGTACACACCACAACAGAACGGAGTTGCGGAACGGATGAACCGAACATTAGTCGAAATGGCACGATGCATGATGTTGCAAGCCGAATTACCGCACTCATATTGGGCAGAAGCCGTGCACACTGCATGCCACATCCGAAATAAATGTCCGTCAAGAAGTTTAAACAACGAAATTCCACATCAGATTTGGACCGGAAGAAAGCCAAATGTGAATTATTTTCAAATTTTTGGAAGTAAGGTTTACGCATTGGACAAAAAACCGGGAAAGGGTAAGTTCGAGCCGAAATCCAAGGAATGCATTTTCATTGGATACTGTGATGAAGCCAAGGCATATCGGCTGTGGTGCAAGGCCGAACAAAAAATCATCAAAATCGAATTTAAACAAGTCGAAAACACAAAGTCGATCAAGATGTCACAGCAAAAATACGTAAAGGATGTTTTGAATCGTTTTGGGATGTCGGATTGCAAAACCAACTCGACACCACTTGACGCAAACCAGAAATTGCAGAAAAACAAGAAAAATGAAGATGGAACCGATGAGAAAATGCTTGATCCACACGAATATCCATATCAGAATTTAATTGGATCACTTACGTATCTCGCAGTTTGCACTCGACCCGACATCGCATACGCAGTGAGTATGCTCAGTCAGTATAACACATGTTTCACCGCCACCCATTGGACCGCAGCAAAGCGAGTTCTACGGTATTTAAAACACACCGAGAAATTGGGATTGAAGTTTGAGAAAACTGGAGAAAACCTTGTTGGTTATATGCGGATTGTGGAGCAAATTTGGATGATCGACGCTCGTACACGGGATATTGTTTTAAGTTGGCGAATGCAACAATATGTTGGGAGGCAGGAAGCAACGGACCGTTGCGACATCATCAACAGAAGCGGAGTACATGGCGCTATCGGATGCATCAAAAGAAGCAATCTATTTGCGAAATTTCTTGCGAGAAATAGAATTTGCAAAAGAAAAAGAAGAGCCCACCGTGATCTACAGTGACAACCAGGGAGCTCACAAGCTGGTGAGAAATCCAGTTTTTCACCCTCGAACGAAACATATCGACATTAGACACCATTTTGTCCGAGAAACACACAAACGAGGAGACATTGCAATAGAATTCTTACAGACGGATCGAATGATTGCTGATGTTTTGACAAAAGGTTTGTTTAAACCGAAGCATGAAGATTTTGCAAAGCAGTTTGGACTAGTCAAGACGAACTAGAAGAAATGCAATGCGAGAAGACAATCTTCAGGGGAAGTGTAGGAGTGGAAGATTCTATTATCGCATGTTATCGCCATCTGATGGAGCAATGGCTCACCAACACTTGTAATTATCTCATCCTGTAATTAAATATTAGTCATATCCTGTTCTACCATAACTCATGGTCGCATCTTATTGTCTCCTCCATTCCTTACACAAATAACTACACATTTCTTATGTCCTTTTTAAGTTGCTGGCGGTGGAAATTCTCATCCGATGAATTATTTTATAACGCTACCGCTAGAAGTTTAACCTACAATTTTAGTGGTGAAGTCTACGATTCTGGAAATTACAACAAGACATCTGCAGATTCCAGTGTTGTTCTTTGCATACCACCGAGTTTATATCCAGAATATCATTTTTTGGATAGTATTTTTGTTATCCTTTGTGTATTTTCAATTTTGTGTTTGATTGCAGCATTTTATTTACATTTAAAATCGTCCTGTAACTCAAAAATCAGTCATTACGACGTCAAGCCAATGTTATATCACATGTTTTGCTTAAGCATGATTTAATAATAATTCTAATTTGTAATTGGATATTTGCTTGCAGGTTCTACTTGCACGAAGCAGTCGTCCGATTAGACACGGTCTTATATTTCGCAATTGTAAGCGAAAGAAACTTCAACTTGGCCGGCATTATAAGTAATCTTTTTTTTAATCAAATAATTTTATTTCAAATTAAAATACAATAACGTTTTCTTAGGAGTATTCGTTTATCTGTATCAATACACGAGTTGGAAGTTCGTTATTGGATGTCGTTTGCCAAACAGTGCGGTTTCCAATTGAATGCGGGAAAATTAACACTAAGTTCGGAGCACAATTTGAGTAGGTATTGTAGCAGTGGATGACGGATTAAAACACAGGTTAATTTATTTAAAAGTGGTTTGATGTTTCAGAAGTTGTGTATACAGTGTTTTCAACTAAAAATGCCGCTGAATGGCAAATAATTGCTGTAGATGCATTTCAAATTGGTTCTGAAATATCAACTGTAACTTGGCTGAATGTAATAACTTTTGATATGTGGAATCAATTTCGTCGAAAGCATCAAATGATTCAAATTGAACATACGGGCAAAAGATTTGCTTGCCGGTGTTTATATGCTTTTTCTACACCTTTTTTGATTATAATAATTGTAATTGTTCCGGGAATATTGATATCTTCAGTGAATTCAGTGCTATCACATATCTTTGGTTTGAAAAAGGACTGGCTCGAACTTGTCTATTTGAGCAGTTATACTTTCTTGAACAGTGTCAATTTATTATTTTCCATACTGACTATGATAAACGTGCGTAAAGCACGAAAATCACTTTCAAATGTTATTTGTCGCCGAAGAAATAAATCAATGTAAGTGATATTTGTATACACAGTTAGTGTTACTTATGGTACATTAAATTTATTATATTTTCCAGGTTGCAAATTGGAATGAATGTTTGGATTATATCTGGATTTTCATTTTGTGTGGATTGATTGGTCATTGTTTGCGTGAAATTAATTTTTATTACCTTTATTACCAGATGCGGTTATGGTTCTTCAAGGTTTCTTTTTGTTTGTTTATGCTTGGAACGATGGTGTACATGGCATTTGTATAATGCAAATAATTAAATTTGTAAAAGGAAAAATATAAGATAATTGTTATGTATGTAGATTAATGATTTATAAAGAATGGATACTTTATAAGTTTATCAAAAACTATATACCGTATATACTCGCGTATAAGTCGAGGATTTTTGGACCTAAAAAGGCCTATTTTTCAAATTCGACTTATACGCGGGTCAAAGAAACAAACATTTTTTAAATTATAATTTTACAAATTACGTCCGTTCAACATGCAGGCGACCCCATAGGCTACCTATAGGGTGGCCTGAACGTTAAACGGACGTGATTTGTGAATACCGTATATGCTCGCGTACAAAGTTAAGGATTTTTGGACCAAATCCTGGTATTTTTTAACCAATTCGACTTATACGCGGGTCAATGGTTTTTGACCCGTTTTAAGTCGGGGTCGACTTATACGTGGGTCGACTTATACGCGAGTATATACGGTAATTGCAAATAGTTGAAGATTCTCTCGTCCTGGAATGTGTCGCCATTCTGCATTGGGGGCATGTTTGAAAATCTCTGACCCCTCTTGTCACAAACGGTATAGTTTTGCTGTTTCCTCATTTTAGCCACGCCAATATGAGTCGGTCCAACACATGATCCTCGAGGTCTTTATCTTCTGCAAACATTTAATCAATCTTGACAGCAGCAATACTCCAAGTAACTCGAGTCTGGGCAGAGTGACAGTCTTCACAGGTACAATTCTAGATTTTGATTAATGCACTCCTCAGCCTCTACTCTTGTGTAAACAACAACGCCATAAGCGAGTGAGCTGGCATCACAAAATAAATGTATTTATTTCTGTCTTTTCATTTTGGTCTTCAAAACCTGTCCATCTGGGCACCTGTATTTGTGCAAGTTCTAAAATCTGCTTCATCCACTCTGTCCACATTTTTAAGTCTTCAACAGGTAGTTTTTCATCCCATCCTATTTTAAATTCTAGAAAATCAATTTGCCTGATATTTGCCTGAATGGTAATACAAATCCAAATAGGTCGAAAATGCAGGCCACGAGTTGAATGACTTGTCTCTTCGTGTTCAGTTCAGTTTTAACCTTCCCATTACCATCCTGGGTCCAATTTGACCCAAAAGTTGCAAAAATAAAAAAATACATACAAAGAAATTTTGTAGAAATTTAAAATTTCTTGACTTTGTCAGAAATTTATTCAGTTATACCATTAAAAAAAATTTAAGAAATTAATTTTATTATTTTAAGGTGATGCTGCAATTTGCTCATTTCAAATAATAAGAGATCCTGGTTGACGTCCCAGACGAATCTTAACCCTTTCGTCTTTGGTTTGGTGTTATCTACGCTGCCTGTCGTGGCTTCTCAAACTCGACTGGAATTTGATACCCATTTTGTCAGATCCATGTGAGCAGTGCTTAGAATCTGTGTTATTTCTCGGCAGGTCCTCGTGAGTGTCTCCTCGCTGCTGTCGCTATTAATCAATGTCGCTATCATAAATGTAAAATCTGTCTTCTACCTGCTTCACTTTCTCTGGATACTCCTTGCTAAACCTGTTGATGTGGCTTTTCAGTGTTGCATTAAGGAGAAAAGGGCTTGGTGATCCGCCAAACAGCACTCCTGTCATCCATAATATTCTTAACTTGAGTGGTCCCTTTCCATTCCAGTCGGTCGTGATCCAAAACAATCGCAAGCAATCCCTATTGTCGGCGTGATTCCAATTTAGTGAAATGCCTTTGTAATATTGTCTGTCGCAGCATATCTGTTCGTTCTAAAATGCAAAAGCACATCAATGAGTTCTGACCGCAGTTTTGGACCCATAAAAAGACAGTCGTTTAATGATTTGCTCTTTGCTTCGTGTGATGAAGCGTCACAAACCACTCTCAGCTTAGTTGTCTCTCTCTGCTGGCGTATTACTGGACTGTGGGGTAAATAATAACAGTTAGTAAGTTAATTTTTGTATTTTGGCACGTCTTTGAGAATCCCTTCTTGTAATTGCGTCTCCATTACTGTCTTGTATTGGTTGAACAAGTTAGGATCTTGTTTGAATTTTCTGACGAGATTCCAAAATGGTCTGAGTGCAATGTTACTATCGAGTTCATTTTTCTCTGTCAGCCAAAGCCGTCGCACCTCGTATTGTTCATCTTTCCATGTCAGTGACTAATGAAAACTCTCTAGTGCCTGTTGATCTGCATCTTGTGTGTCGGTCTGGCTTTCATGTGTGATTCCTATGGCGTCCAACTCCCAAAACTGTTGTAATATGCAATCTAACTGTTCATCAATTCTGGTCAAATTAACAGGGAATACTAAATCATTGTTCTTGGTCGTTGAAATGATGTTTGAGTCGTGTATTGTCCACCCAAATTGGGTTTGCCACTAATGCCACCAATCCTGGCAAGTCTCTCTCGATTCAGCCATTCACCATATGCCAAAAATATTCAGTTCCTACCAACACCGACACTCTTTCTGTCCGTTTTTCAGTTCGTTCTGGGTTGAGTTTGATTCCCCTCTCTTTTAGTATCTTTTGCACGGCAACACTTAATCCGTTGGACACTGATCTTGTGATGTACGGGACTGCAATGGCTTGTAATTGGAAAAACAACTTACTATCTTCTCTGGAACGCAATGTCACTTGCACCTTGTCCTTCATTTCAAACTTGGCGTTGCAAATTCCAAATGGCGCAATGCTTATCTTTTTCTGGCTGACCACCTTTGCATTGAGTTCTCTCGCCACCTTTTTAGTGATGAAGGTGCAAGCACTTCCCCCCATCAAAGAAACATTGAACTGTTTTGCAGTTGATTTCAGATTCAACGTTTGCCAACAGCACCTGAAAATATAAATTATTGTAATTAGTGGTTGTCGTCTGCTGCATTTTTCGCGCACATCTTTGGAAGGGCGCTCGATGTTTTTTTTCAAACAGCCGAAACAACGTCCTTGTTGAAAGCACATTCTCCTCCTCTTGTGTGGTAAAAGAGGACATGAAACTGTAGTGTGTTCTTTAATACTGCAAAAAATGCACTCTTCTTCTAAATTGACTGCCAGTGCATGCACTGTTGGAACCGTAGAAACCTTTCGTTTGGTCGCATCCTGAGTCTTTGGACAGACCTTCGACACTTGGGCTTCTCTTTCGTACTCAATTCCTTGGTGGGATGATTGTTGGCATCTGCTGTTTGTTCTGGTATTGATTGATTGTCCCTGAAAATTAATTAAAGTAAAAGTTATTAAATAAATTAATGAATTAATTTGTAAAATTATTGAAGTATAATTTTTTTTTATTTCAAGTCAAATTGATTTGTGTATCACATCGTTCTTTACTATTGTTCATATTTTTAGAACAATTTTTTAATTTTACTGTATACCGTGACTTTCTTCAAGTTTGTGTGTGTTTTATAAATAACTTTAGCCAAGACAAGAATGATGAGTGTAGTCAGAGTTTTATTCACAAGATCAAGGATATTGAATACAACTTCTTCAGGTTCACAGAATCAATCTGTGACAATTTGAACACTATTTTGTTCGAATAGCGTTCATCTGTCGATGCTCAAGTTATGTTATTAATATCATTGATGCGTTTCATCTGAACGATAATAAAAGTTCTTAATCTTCAGACGCCTAACATTTTGGGTCAACGCAAAAACCTATTAGTAGTGTCAAATGTCAGGATTTAAATACTCTGAGTTAAAGCGCTTTAGTGCTGTTACCATGGTTACCATGGTTTCACCAACTGACACTAGGCATCATCGATTGTAAAAATCAAGACACTCAGTCAAAAAATGATCATTTGACAGCATGCAAGGTGTGTTTAATCATTTATTTATAATAATTGTGTATATTAACTTAATTTTAATTCCAATTAGTGCAATTAATTGCAATTAATATGAAATGTAAACTGAACATGTGTCGACTGCTTTGTTTATTCTCTACTTATAGGTGGCGTTGTATTTTAAAAGCGCTCTCACTAAAGAGAAAAAATGCAGTGAAAACAGCAAACGTTTTAAGGGGCTCATATTTTCTCTGAAAATTCTGAAAATTACCAAATAAATTGAGTGTATGTAAAACCACTTTTTGAACAGCTCCAGAAAATTTCAGATTTTTTAAAAAATTTGTTGAAAAAAATTTGTATTTAGAACTATTGCCTGTGTCAATTGTCCCATAGAATTGGCTTCTGAGGGTTAAAGTTGTCCTGTATTTGCAGTTGCAATTCCACAGATTCCCGCCAAGCTTCTTATCCAATTCCTTGTTCTATGCTATTAGGCACAATTTTGTCTTCATCGAGTTCATCAGGTATTCACTCAAAATATCAAATTCCAAAATATTGAATGCCAAAATATCGAATTTCAAAATATCGAAAATATCAAAATCTAATTTTTTCATTAAAACCAAAACAAAAATAATTCTAATACAAAAAATTATATAATGAAATTAATTTTTTTACTAAAAACAGCTACATTGCAACATCAATTCTAATTGTCGTTGTCTGTAATTGTTGTGATGTATCCTATTTACTTTATTTACTTC
>JH431653.1:5604-62983 GCA_000239455.1 Strigamia maritima | reverse complement strand
GACGGTTGAACGACGTTTACACAAATTAATTTGCGTAAACAACGTGCAAATTAAAATTTAAACGAGTGTAAGCGTGGTTACACTCGTTTAAATGACTTTTCAAACCCACCTAGTGTGAAAGTCATTGTTGCAATCATTTTATGATTGTTTTGATATCACCATTGAAAACCGCATGAAGCAATTAATATTCAACTGCATTAGCAGAATTTTGATACACTAGGCGGGCTTGAAAACGATTATGCACTAAACGACCAGTGCAACTGATAGTGTAAATGTCAAGTTGCACAAGTGACATTTTAAAATGTAAAATACATGTAGTAGAGTAAAACGTAACCACCTCTCGTAAGCGACTACCTGCCAAAATGACCATTAATTTTGTGGCACCAACTTTGCAATTACCCGTATAGTTTCCTAAAGCGACCACCCTGGACTTAAATCACCTGCTCAAATATTTTTTAAAGTATTTTGAATGTTTTTAATCATTTTATTTATCCAAAAAATTACATGAAACCACCTTATAGTAATTTTTAATTCTGCCACATTATGCATTTATTCCACTAAAGCTGGTCACAGGCAATTTTATTCGGCAGAAAATATATATGTATATGCCCTCTTCTATTCAAAAAGTCAAGAAAAAAAATTATGATGTTTTATTAAGCAATAAAACAAGATAGCAACTACCTCTAAAGATGACCAGCAACCACATTTTTGGAAAACCTTAAACAGGTTTTACTGAATATTACTAGGCGGGTTTGAAAATGATTTTGCACTGAACGACTAAATGTGTAAATGTCAAGTTGCACGACTGAACTTTTCGAGTTAAAAAGTTGCATATGCACTGGAATTTACACTGGAAATTACACTAGAATTTACACACAATTCACACAAACATGGCTGCCGTAATAAATAAACAAGCTATACTTGAGCAAGAGAGCAGATTTTTCTTAGCAAGCACATCATTCTTGCCTGCTTTCCTTTTACAACAAAAGTAATATTAGATAGTAACAATTCTAAGTTTCATGCACGTTGTTACTACTTACATTTTAAGCAAAGATTCAAGATGGCGGCAAATAGAACTCTTTAAACGTCAAATTCCGTTGCACTTGCATTTGCACGACGAAAATGGGCCGTTTCCGTTTAACACGGTTGAACGAAGTTTACACGAACATGCAAATTAAAATTTAAACGGGTATAAACGTGGTTACACTAGGCGGGTTCGAAAAGTCATTTAAACGAGTGTAACCACGTTTACACTCGTTTAAATTTTAATTTGCACGTTGTTTACACGAATTAATTCATGTAAACGTCGTGCAACCGTGTTAAACGGAAACGACCCATTTTCGTCGTGCAAATGCATGTGCAACGGAATTTGACGTTTAAAGTGTTGTATTTGCCGCCATCTTGAATCCTCGCTTCGAATGTAAGTAGTAACAATGTGCATGATTCTCAAAATTGTTACTATTTGTTACTATTTGTTACTAATTGTTAATACCTAATGTTACTTTTCTTGTAAAAGAAAAGCAGGCAAGAATGATGTGCTTGCTGAAAAATAACTGCTCCGTAGCTTGTTTGTTTATTACGGCAGCCATATTTGTGTAAATTATGTGTAAATTCTAGTGTAAATTCCAGTGTAAATTCTTGTGTAAATGCATAAGCAACATTTTAACTCGAAAAGTCAGTTGTGCAACTTGACATTTACACTATCAGTTGCACTGGTCGTTCAGTGCAAAATCATTTTCAAACCCGCCTAGTCATTTAAATGACTTTTCGAACCCGCCTAGTATTTGTTTTCTTGTTTTCTTGTTATTTAGCCAGGTTCAGACTTTTGGATCACCCTGTAGTAAGACGTGGGCTAAGATTAAAGTTTTGTTTTAACAAAACTGTTAAACTTAGTAATAATTTTATACATTTATTTGCACTTCTTTTCAAAAACTTAAACATTGATAAGCTTGACACTATTTCTGGCTTATGTCAGCTTACCATCAACTTGAAGCACTTTTTTATTCATAAAAATTGTATACCTGCTAATGGCATTTCCATGTAAAGTAATCTACAAAAGAGATTATGGAGAATCCAGAGGGTGTTTACCCACATATAATTGCACTTCTGAGCACGCAAAATGGTTTGTTGCAATTCCACTAACCATTTTTCATACCTGCAGTCTGTTTGCATTTGCAAATTATATTAGTTTTTGAATTAGAATTAAATCAATTCAACATTAGATGCCAAATCACATTTCTTCTCGCAACTCTTGCAGATTAATGCAAATCCATTTCTAGCACAGTAAGAAAACATTTTATCTAAAATCTTTTGCGGAGCATTTCAGTGCTTCCTGTATTTTTTGGAGACGATCAAGTCCAGAAATAATATTGCATACAGTTTTAATACATTTTAATACACTAATACATTTTTAAATAAAAATTACTCAAGTACTATAAAGTGACTAATAAAAGAGAGACTAAGTTATTATTTCCATTTATTCCATGCCAAGGCACTTTGAAAGCAGTAAATATAAATACAGTAGACATATCTACACTGCTCAAAATAATCAATAAAGAAATTCAACAAGTATATCTAAAGTAGTCATCCTTCAACAGTCCAACACTTCTCGATCTTCAAATGTTCTTATGGTATCCACAGTATTGTTTTTTCAATTACTCCAGCAAGGAGGCGGCAAAAGTGCTCCTCATCACACAAGTCGTTGTCGCGACTCCAACCTGAAAACAACTTATAGTCTGTCATTTTGTGACAACTAAAAATATGCAAAAGTGTCTTGGCCTGTCCTTTACACAGTCTACAATAACGCAGGTCCATTGGCATCCATCCTCGCGCCGCACGCTCAAAAGTACCACAACATAATCGCGTCCACGTCCCTGTTCTTCTAAAAGAGAGACGACTAAGTTTTGTAATGCATAATTTTTGTATGGATATCCACGATTTTAGATTGTAGAAACAGATATCCATATATGCAATCTATAAATTTGATTTACCTAGGCTGAGTAGGCTACCTACTAATTCTAATATTTTGGAAATAGTACTATAGATTGAGTACAAATTCTAATATTTTGGTATGTATTATTCCACGCAATCCTTGCTTTAATATTTTGCTAAAAATTCTAATATTCGTTTTTGTTAATTTTGCAACATAAAAGTACACGACTATATTCACACAAATTTAAGGTTAGAATTAAATCACTTTTCGAATAGCAAGTTTCTAGTAAGTGCTATCATTGAACACGTAGTAAAAATATATCAGCACGTAGGTTTTCAGTAAATCTTTAGGTCATATACAACATCAATTTACCTGACAAAGATTTATTTTATATAGTGCTATAAATATGAAGCTACAATATTTTTGCAGAATCAAATATATCACTAAAAGCAATTTGTTATTTTTCTTAACTTATATCATTTGTTCTGAAATTGAAGAATGGGTTGAGAAAGCGTTCCACCATTTCACACACCTCCATTGCACAACCTCACACCCAGTAGACATTGATCACATGGCCTTGGTCACCTGGATCACAGTACCAGCAGCACTTCAGCTGTTATGTATGTGATGTCGGCAAAGAGGTGAAAAATTGTTACTAGTGTTGCAGATTGTTTTTGTCACAATATAAAAAATTTTTTTAAAAAAAATGTAAAAAGAATTGTAATACAATTGGAAGCTCCGTTTATAAAATATTTAAAATATTCAATAAAAAAAGCAAAACTGGTTATTATTTAGATTCCTGTTTGGAATTTCAAATAAGGTTTTAAAAAATGAAAATGGAATAATAAATCCGTGTAAGGATATTGCAAAAGAAATAAAAGAAATGTACCGGTATTGAATTTTTTCAGTGGAAATTAAATTTAAAATTGGAATTTTAAAGTTGGTCAATATTAGATAAAAAAAAAGACAAAAATAAAGAGATTATTGCCATATGCATATAAAAATAAGAAAAAGAATATTAAAAATTCAAAATTTTAGTCAGATAGCTAGGTGCCTCCAAAAGAGAATTCTCTTTCTTTTGTGCTGCATTTCCCAGAGCCGTGCATCAAGATGTCCAAGTCCATTAAATAATAATATATGTATGCCTCTAAAAAGCATTAGAAAATAAATTTTAACATACGTGACTTTACTTACTAGTTTATGTTTCTAGTCCCTGACTATAGTAGAGTAACTTGACTGAAATTTAGTTTCTATAGTTTGTTTGGCAAAATAATGTCAACTTTAAAAGAATATTTCTCTTTGATATCAACAACTTGAATTGATTTTTTATTTCTCAAGTAAATCAAAATAATGAAAGAATTTTTTTTTTTTTTTGAAAAAATTGCACAAATAAATAATAGAAAATACCGTGGATCACAACATGAGTAGGAAAAAAAATACTCGAAGGCAAAAAATATTACTGGAATGCGGCAATATTCATTTTTGGTATTTGAGACTTTGCAATTATCTTCAGAAAACCGTGCTGTTAAAGGATTGAGCAAGCAAGAAGTACTACATGTTTCATATGAAGGTAATGCTGCGATCTCGGATTCGTTAACACTATTAAAGATGGTAAATAAGATGGCTGTGGATTCGTGAATCGCAGTGTAATGTCGTTATATGAACTTACTCAAATATTAAGACTGAAGTTTAGATGTTAACTTACTTATACCCAAGTACAATGAATAGAATGAAATAAATGGAGACATTTATTTCATTTCCAAAAAAGTATGGTAGGTAATTTATTCATTCACCATAAATTAATCATACAAACGTTACAAAAGTTACTTTATAAGTGATTAAGACACTGACTAGATAATACTATAATGATATTCGCAATATTATCAAACAATAAAACAAAGAAAAAAGATGAATGTCTCTTCACAGGGCGTAACCCGTTTGGTAAAAAACGGTTGGTGCGAGCTTCTTCTTTATCTTCTTCTGGAGAGAAAGCTAGGGAGCCGTATCTCACTTTCTCAAAAATTGATTCTTACTGAGTTTAACTGACGAGTTAAACACTAACAATTCACAAGAGTTTTTTTTTAAGCTTTGAATATTACAACCAATACTGTGTGAGCAGTGGTCACGATGTAATCGGTTCAAAAGCAAGTGTAAAAAGTGTCTTTTGCAATGCAAGATTTCCCTGATTTGCACCGGGACGCATGTGCATCGCGCATAATCCCTAGATTTTCGAGGGTAGCAACGGTAAATTACCACGTAACCCCTCAAATAAAGCGATCTCGTTTCTGTGGTGATTATTAGGGGATAGAAATGTTGGCACAAATTAAGAAAGCTTAAAATTAATTTTATTACGTATGGTAATACCACATATTTTAGATGAAAACGAAACGTCAAACTAAAAAAACTTTGCTAATTAAAGTGAACCATTCCTTTGTATTTGTATTTTAAAGAAGCACCTGTTTTTAATGCTAAAAAAAAATTATTTTCCAAGGTTACAAATTTTGAAATATAAAAATGACCAACAGTTCCATAAAAATATGATCAATTGAATAGATTACGATTGGAAAATTCAGCAAACGAATTTATCGCTAAAATAAAAAGAAAAAATCATCTCATCGCCTATACCTAATTTGTTGAGTAATTTGAAGAATACTTTGTTTACAAGGCTCTATACGAATATTTAATGTGACTTTTGATGAACTTTTAGAGGCAGTTGCAAACGCATTTTAAAATTGCTTTGGAAAGCAGCGAAGCGAACGTAGAAAACACATCAGCACCACACAACAGTGCAACCATATGTCATTTAATGTTGTATATACATGACCAGTCTTTGCAGAAAGTATATTTGGCAGTGTGTGCATGAAAACTGAAAATAGAATGAGTTTTCCCATTAATTTAGAAAAATTCATCAAATTATGCCAAAAAGTCGATAGCATTTGATCTAGAAAACAATAAATGTCTTTATGAGTTAGGTGTGGTTTAATATACAGTACAAACTGGAAAATGTAAAAATAATGACAAAAGATTGGCTGCAAACTACATTGATGAAGCTTTGATTAAAATGAGAGTGGTTCATTTAAATTGGTACAAAATAAAAAATGAACTTGAAGCGTGAAATTGTTTATACCAATGCACAATGACAAAGGTTGATAAACCAGCTAGTTATGCGGTAATTTAATTAATTAATTAATTAATTAATTAATTAATTAATTTTATTTTAAGAAATCTATTAAAGCCCAAAAAACAATTTCCACCTGAAAAGTTCTATACATTTTTTTTTAATAAAAGTATTTTGTATAAAAAAATGTTATCTGTAAAAAAGAGTACTTATTTAATAAATTTGTAGAACTTTATTGTATAAAGTCGATTTTCAGACCTTGTATTGGAGCAAATTTAATTTTGGTCAATTTTTAGACAGCAAATGTTACTGCGGGCATAGTGAAAATAGCGATGACTTGCTCATTACTGTCAAGTAGAGGTGGTTTACGAGAGAATTGTTGGTAGAAGGACGCAAATTGCCCTTGTTCTCTCCAACACCAAGATTACAAAATCCATAATCCAACGCGCCAGTACACGCCAATGGATTTTCAAGTGGAAAACACCAATGCATGTCATTGAAAAAGAGACACTTTAATCTGTTACAAAATCTATTTAAGCTGCAACCAAATTCCAGCAAAACTGCTTAGAATGTTAAACTTTCCTCCTCATCAGTTCACATAACTACATTACTTCCACAAGTGAATTCGCTACTTGCAAATTAAAAAAAAAAATTCTTTTTTCAGCTTCCATTACCTCATGATAATGTAGCCAGCTAGTTTTTACAAAATATACCTACAAGTGTGTATCAGTTAAATGTTCACTTAAATTGACAAAGATATGTTAAAACATTTGCAATAAATGTTCTATTGATCTGAAATAGTATTGGATTTTAATTCTTTTAGGTAAAATCGAATTGTCACTTAAATAAGCCAGTGAGATCTCTATAAGTGACATCTCAAAATACACGTTGTAAAATTGGATTGTCAACACACAAAGCAGATTTTATTGCAACATTCCTTTAACTCCCAAACGTACATTACGTGTGGGTTGAAAGAGCACATTCATGCTTTATACAAGTATAAAAGCGCTTTTGCAATTATTTTTTAAAATTGCCACTTTGGCGCCACTGTTCTCGATGCCAGTGAATTTTATCCAGTCGTTACACTGTAGAAGTGGTTTCATAAAAATGCAGACACTTTCAAAATTATCATTACATTTCATTACATTGCTAATTAGAAGTAAAACAGACTAAAAGTTGAAATTACTTTGCTGAAAATTTAATGTATAGAATGCTATACTTTTGAGCAGTACTTAGCTTATATGGCCACCCAACCGAAACAACTCAATAAAGACCAAACACCTGAATTGGGCATACATCTCTGCTATAGCTATGTCACTCACTCCATATGATGCAAAAATGTACTATACATTAAATATTAAATTAAGATTACTAAAAGTCAATATTAATGCTAGTAATACAAGCCGACCCCTGTCCCTTGTAGTTAGCTGAGCGAGCTTGAGTGGGCCGAGTGGGCATCAATGTTGATCACAATGTGTTTTTTGGACGTTTATCTACGCGTTTACTGTATGCGCACATGGCGTGACGTTTCAATTTTTCGTCACACGATGACGTCATCGGTAAATTTTCTTAAAACTGTTATATTGTAAAAACTACTTGGCCAAACTTGCTGAATTTTACAGGGTACCAAGATTATGTTGTTTCTGAGCTATGTGCCAAATTTCAACTCAATCGGATATATATTCGATGAGAAACAGCCGTCAGTCAGAAATCGGAGGGGGGTCTTTTGGGCAAGCGTATGCAACGGGCATATTAAAGCTTCGCTCGCTTCGCTCGGTCAGCAATTAATCTGTATCTAAGTAACTTCACTTTTAAAAATCTACATAAAATTTTTAAAAAACATTTTTTTGAACATGGTTGAAGTAGGTAGAAACAAAAAGATCATCAGGCATTCAATTTTTTTGTAGCAAGTTAATTAACTTGTCACACCACAAAGTGGAAAAAGGAATTGGACCATGGTTTCTTTTTTTTCTTCCATTTTTGTTCACTTACACATGAGAACAAATACTAGAAGAACTTATTATCACCTCTTCAATTTCTTTCTTCTCCAAAATATCCCTAAGAAAGAAAAAAAATAATCAATTTTTACCCACCACCTGCAAAGGCAGAACCAAGAAGAAGGATATTGGAATTCGTGCCAGTTGAGTGCCAAGTTCATTTCACGACACACGAACTAAGTCCAATACTGTATAAGGTGTGTGTATACACATGAAAGGCAGGAAAAGAGGGTGGAGAAAGTTGCACAGCTGGAGATTTCAAGCTGTTCCCTTTACCAGAACACTTTTCACTTCATTAGCAGTCGTATGTCCTCTACTAACAGGGTTCTCCTTATAGCCAAACGAATTAATTAATCATTTTCAAAGGTACTCAGAATATTTTCCAGTATAACTTTCAAAAATTATCACTATGTTGCAATATTGATCTGGAATAGCAGTTTATGTTTGTGCTATGATGTTATGGTAATGGCAAAAAGTTTGCATTACTGCCTTTATAAAACTCAAAAATAGCTTGGACAATAAAAGGTCATGCCAAGCAAGCACAAAAGTGACTGAAACATTTGTGACTGCATCTGTTTAGAATTCTTTGAACTTATTGTCAGTTTTTTATCACAGCCATTGTTAATTAGTCTAAATTTTCTTCAGTTGTTCATTAGAACAATACTTGTAAATTATAGCAGTGACAACTTTCTCTCTCTCTCTCTTTAGTGTCACACCTGGATCAGTTGGGAACCATGAAAATGTCAACTAGGAGCAGAAACCACAAAGATAAAACCCAAGCAGTGCACTGTCATCATCTCTTCTGTCTTCACCGCCAGTAAAAGTTTATTTACTTCCGTCATCACCTACATGTATCTCTTGTCCAATTTGGTTAGCCGTAACAACGTCCACATTCGGTGCAGTTTTGTAAGTAACAAACGAAGCACAAACTTATTTTAAAGTGTTGAGTCTTACCTAAATTCATAATAATCAAAAGTAAATTAGTTCAATTAATTCACATATTCTCATATTCATCTGGACCAGACCATGGATCTGTCAGTAAAAAATAATGAATATTCCATTATTGAATTTTTTGGATTTATACTGCTAAAAATGTATGATACATTAATTGAAATTATTTTCAGACAAATGTACTAAATAGAAAGATTGAACACTAAAGAGAAAATTTAAGTGTATTTCTTAACTGTCCAAAAAAGTAAAATTTATGCTAAAAAAATCAAAATTCTTTTGTAGGTATACAAAAACTGCAATCATCAGATTTGTAGAAAATGCCAAATCTTAAGAAAAAAAAACCAATTTTCTTTTGTAGTATACAAAAACTGCAATCACATTCGTAGAAAATGCCAAATCTTAAGAAAAAAGTTTTGATGAGGAATATGAAAATTAATTGCGCTGGAGAATAAAAATGGAGAAAAGAAACATAAAATTGAAGGAAACTTTGTAATGCGGGTTTCGAATAATTAAATTTTACCACTGCCTAAATGTAATTAGATTTAGCGAAATAATTACATCACATATGTGTGTGTGTGTGCTTCCCTTTGAAGGTTTCATTAAATCGTCGACCGAGATGTTGCCACGTGTTTCAAACTAAATGACACAAAAATATGGCTCATGCGAGTGTTTCTCGCTCGTATTAATTGGCTAGAAAAATACAAACAAAAAGAAAAAAAAAAATGTTAAAGTTTGTACTTGGCATCAAGTTGTGAGCAAATTGATTGAAAACATGAATGCACACAGTATGGTTAACTTTTCTGGCTGAAAATCAATAATAGCAACACGAAATGAATACGAAAACAAATATTTTGAGTAACAGTTTGTGAATTCAGTAATTTGTAAGCAAACACGGAGTAGAGCAAATGCTTTAAACAAGATAAAGATTGAGCAAATAAGATTGATTAATGTGTCAATCGATTCTTTTAACACACATTGCACGTACATGTTTCAATAAAATAGCTTTGAGTAGTTCCATCGTCTGTTCCTTGACATCAAATAAACTGACTTTCTAAAAGCTTTGCTGAGAAGTCGACTTTGGAATTATGCAGAGAAGTCTACCTTGGAACTATGCAGAGAAGTCTACCTTGGAACTATGCAGAGAAGTCTACCTTGGAACTATGCAGAGAAGTCTGCTTTGGAACTATGCAGAGAAATCTATCTTGGAACTCTGCCTAAGTTGTTTGAAATCAAAGCTGTTGAGCTTGATAATTAGACTTAATTAAACCGTCTTCACTTTTACTTTGTTAATGATTCTCCCACCTTTAAAACCTATTTCTACTAAATTCCTCATCTTTTAATTAAAAGTTAACACATGAGGAATCAAAAAAAACATGCGGCAAAAATCAGATGAGTGTAATTCTCTTTTTCACTAAACATTATAGCTGGTTGCAACGAGAGACAAAACTGTCATCACATGGACGAAGGCGACGAAAACAAAGATAAAGCCTATCGGCAAACTGTCCTCTTTTGTGAGCAGCAGTGCCACTTTAAACCCCATCTTTTGTCCAATGAACAAGTTTGGCAGGAAATGGAGTGGCAGGTGATTTCTCACGTGTGGCTCAGTCTCGCACACGACATCGTGTCATTTTGATTGGTAGTGGTGAAGAAAAAAAATTATTCTCGTGAAACCTATTGAGTTTCCTTCTGCCAAAATGAAAGAATGAAGGCAGCAAGTTTGTACGAAGATGGTTCTGGGCCATCGAGTTTCCAATTAACTTGCTAATCTTGCCGGAAATGGAAGTGCAGCACCTCGAAAAGTATGGAACGACAACTGTGTGTAAAACCTTTAAAATCAATGGGATTTGAATTCGAGCCAAAGGATCCGCATCGAGCTCACGTACAACATTTGTTGGTTCATTATTCAACATAATCTTTCTTCGGATTTTTTTCCTTTTTTTTATCTAACTTTTTTTTCTCGTCTTTTTTTTCAGCGCCTTTGCACAATCCGCAGCTCAACTTGATGTTGTAGGCCATCTCCAGGTCTTCGACTTGGATGTAGCATCCGGAAATTGCCGTTAGAAGGACGGATATTGCTCCTGAGAGGTTTCAAATTTTTTCCCTCGAGTTTTGTCTTTTGTTAAAGGGGATCTTAGGTTAAAGACTTGTGATGAGCTGAAGTTATAAAGATAAGAAAGGATTTGATTTCTTGTAAAATTTGTAATTTTATACCAAATGTTTGTAAATCCGTTAGCCACTCTTTTTGGTATTACTTCTGAATTTAGGACGGTATATCGCATCTAGGGATGCACCGGATATCGGGATTCGGCTTCAGTGTCCGGTAATCCGGCTGAAAATGAAAATATTCGGTATTCGGATATTTGAATATTTCAATGTTCTGGTTCCGAATATCCGGTTCGGAATTGTTCAAAATTTCGACCGAATACCGAATTGGCAAATTTTGCCTAATTTTTGTTTTTTTAGAATATTTATTATTATTTTATTTTATTTTTTTTAAAAACAAAAATTAGACAAAATTCGGAATTTGGTCAAAATTTACTTGTATACAAATAATAATATTACAAATAAAGTTTCTTTTAATAATAATTTTTTATTTTATGATTTTTTTAATTCGGTTTTGAGATTTGGTGTAAATCCGGTGTTCGGGTGAAATTATCTGGTATTCGACCGGTATTCGGTATTTAAATAAATAAATTCAAAATTCGGTGAAATTCAGTATCCGGAATCCGGTAATTTTTGGATCCGGTGCATCCCTAAATTCGCATCAAGAAATTTTTGTTGCAAAAAGAAAATATGAATTTATATGAAATAAGAATGGCATCTTTAACTAATAAATATTCAATCGATTTTGATATCTCTTTTCCTTACCAAAATATCTCTTAAATACAACATAATTTGTTGCACATGTCAGGAGGCGACAATCAATCTACATATTTCACTTTTTGTCTCCTTGAAAAAAAGTGACAGTTTATCCATCATACAGTGCTTTAACACGTAGTAAACAAGTGTCATTAGAGTTTTTTTTCTTAACTTAAATTGATTTTATGATTAAGTTGCAATTTCTTATTCTTATGCTACTTTGCATTGAATTAAATTTCAAGCTTAATAAATCTTGCAATTAAATTTAAATCTATTTTTAGAACACAACTCAGCAAAAGTTATAATTTGTAAAAAACATTTTTAATTTTTTAAAATTTTAATATGGAAATGAATTATAAATATTAAATTGAGCCTCTTACCCGCTCATTTGTATGAAAACTTAGTAATTTTTAAGTCAATATTTATTCTTTCAGCCTAAAGCTTTATACGGTATTTAAATTTCTTAAAACAACATTTATATAGAAAATAAAATTATTATTATTTTAATACAAACTATCATTTCCCTAGTATTGTCACATATTTTTGAAAAAAAATTTTATTCTTGTATTGATTTATGGGCAGCTGTTAAGAAAGGCAGGTCAAAATTGATTAGACATGAACACATGGTGTTTCTTATTTTCAAAGATATATTCAAATTGATGCAATATGCAAACTTCAGAATAGAAAATGTGTTTACACTGCACTCTGTTTTTGAAAGGGAAAGACCAACTCAGCATCTTGTCATACGAATACTTTCCAAAACGGTGGATAGGGAAAGTTGAGTTAATACAATAAGAAAGCAGCCGCTGACACATTTTATCTAAATAGACTAGAATGCCATTTAACAACGGTTTGTTGTAATCAAATGGTGGAAATTGAATCTTATGTAATTTGTTGCACAATGCAAACATAGTGCTGCGAATTGATTTTAGGTGTTTACATTTTAGCAAAAATTTAATTAAATTTCTTTCCTTTTAGTTGAGGAAGACATTCGTAACGTCGCAAATTATATTTTAAAAAAAAAATCTGATTCGATTTATAAATTTATAAATTTAATACCGGCATCTTCAGAAGATTTTTCGATTTTTACATACAACGAAAATCAAAAGTACCAGTACAAAAGTATAAATAAAACGTGTTTACTCAGGCCACTTCGTTTGCCTCCCCTGTCGGATGTTTATTTTATTTTATTTCCATTCTATCGTTGGATGCGTGCCATAATAAGAATGCCACGCAGTGACACAAAGTGGAAACTTAACGGATCGATAGAATCGAACAAAAATGCTTCTTTTCTCTGCCTGCAGAAAAGCTGCTTAGCGTATAAAGTCAATACACTCAGGACTGTAGGCTCAACATTTCATCTTCTACAGTAAACGACCGACCGAATCCAATCTGACGAGGGAATTTTCAAGTCTCTACATCCCAAAAAAAAATTATACTCGCGAAAATGAAAGTTCCGTTTTCACAAGCTCAATCCGGGCTCTAGAGCACTTGCATTCCACATAAAATCGCTTCAGTTGCTGACAGGCCTAAATCAATGCAGTCCCAGTGAAGACTTTGGGTCCTGTTTTGTGTGGTTTCCAGTATATAACTTCATGCTATTCTTAGATTAATCTGGTTTCGCAAACCCCATCTTCGGGGCTGTCAACTGGGCCAATAGTCTTTTTCAATCCGCTCTTGTGGTGCCGCTTTAATCATTGAGCTACAATGCCTTACCCCGCTTACATAATGTGCATTCAAATTTCAAATTTTGCATTTAAAATATGTTAAAGTGTATGGTAGGCAACATGACCTACTAAACTTTAAAAACCTGAGGTTAAGCTTTAACGTTTCAGTTTTGCGGCTTGAATTGCGTACACATGCCATGAAAAGACATGTATACGCAATTTTACATTTACTTCTCCATGTTTCGACCAATTTTACATGCAAATCGTCGTGATTACATCGCCATTAAGGTTTGAAGGGTCTTTCTCGTTTGCGCGATTACTTCATTCTCAATCTGCTTTTCTAAGTCGGGAGTGGTATCATTTGCAAATGTGATGTCAAAGACGAACAATTATTTAAGGATACAATTTGCATGTGGAATATGTCAAAACATAGTGAAGTAAATGTAAATTTTTTATATTCATAAAGTTCCTAGAAAACTCTTGCAGTTTATACGATAGTATGTTGATCATATTAAGCCTAAGATTTAAAACACATTGTATTCTTAATTTTTTCAAGAAAAAAAAACGACTAATTGTTGAGCACATCTTTAAAGTGCATATCCGGGACCTCAAAAAGACCTAAGGTATGAAATTAATGAAAAAAATTGCATCATTCCTTCATTAATTAATACACTTGGAGCATCCTGAAAATGTTTAAATTACCTTCACATTTGATGGTTAAATTCCAAACATTCTGATGGTGTTTCTTTGTTTCTGTTATCTATTGCCATACAAAATACGAGGTAACGGATAGTAACATTTAAATGTATTTTTTCCTCTCTGTTAAATTGCATTAAGACAGAAAAAAATTCTTGGAAACTTTGATATCTCAAAGGCACAATCAGACTCGAAAGAAAATTAAATTGCATCATCAGAGTTAAAGAAACTGTCATCAAAAGGTGCTCCAATTTCCTGATTGGTTGGAAAGTTGATGGCCGCACAGCGGAAACCACCTTACAGAAAATGATCATGATCATGCTGGACCCTTAGCTGAATTCAATTTGGAACACACGAACCATGATTTGCCACTTGTGCGCAAAGAAGCCCGTAAAGCGACTTATTAATCAAAATGATGGAGTACTCGGTCGGGTTGACTTGCAATTTGCACACTGATTCGTGTCATTCATATTTTTGCCGCTTGCCAATTCCCCCTCGAAAGCCGGTGCTAGGAAATTGCAAGTGCAATTATACAAATGGCCAATATGATGCGAGCGGATGGTTGCAAGCCCATTTCCAGTCATTCTGGCAAATCCGCTCATAAATTAGAGGCAGATTCCGAAGAAAAATGAACCGGCGCTTGCACACCATTCATCAAGCTGCCTTCTCCAAACTCCACTTTCCACCGCTATATCGAGGCCACAGCGCCACAAAAATCAATGGCCCCTGGACCCCGACGAAGGAGATTCTCATGGGCCAAATATATTTCCTTATGGTGGTCGAGCGACAAACTTATCACCTCGTACAATGCCATCATCCAACCTACAAAGCACCGTTTGCTTTCCCATCGACGCAGATTGATTGTAAGGACGGGACAAAAATAGAACCAATGTTTGCTTTAAAGCCACATTTTTTTCTGGCGCTGAGAAAATACTTTTTATTGAACAATAAAATAAAAGTATACGTAGTAAACTCTATTTAACAATTCGTGCACAAAACTTCCATTGGTTAATGACCTATGCATTGTACTGAAAGTATATATTGTGGTATCTTATTTTAATCCTCTAGTTGAGTTGAGTCGAAAAATCATTAGGGGTATTCAGAAACTGTCGCATCAGTGCGCAATGCGTAAGTGTGAAAATGTGATTTCACACATGCGCGCCGGAAGTCTCACAGGCTTCATGTTATTTTATTGTGACTCACTACGCGCACATCTTAAGGTGTGAGTGTGAGTCGCCCATGTGAGTCACATACCATAACATGAGGCCTATGGGCTATGAGGCGTCCGGTGTGCATGTGTGAAATCACATTTTCGCACCTATGCGACAGTTTCTGAATACCCCTATCGTTTTGTAGCATGCCATTTTTAACGAACGAAAACGCTTATAAAATATTTAAAATAATTATTTACATTTGGGTTTTTGTATTGTTGCGCACATTTTTTGGCTACGAAACATTAATGATTTTTCGACTCGGCTCGACTAGAGGATTAAAATATGATACCACAATATATACTTTCAGTACAATGCAAAAAAGTTCACTTTTCAGTATCGTGCACGAATTGTTGGATAGAGTTTAGGGTGATAATTTGGTGGTGGAATATAAATAATATTTTTTGTATCGATTTTTAAAATTTTAAAATTAATTTCAGTATTTTTTTGTAAATTTCTAAATAAATAGTTTGACTATACTAAATTTAAGTGGTTTGGTTGAAGTGATTTTATTTCCAGTATATTTAACTTAAGAGAAATTAAATGCAGAAGTAAATGAATATGAATTCGTTCAAGTATATGCAAGTTCTCATAAACTAGTGCCAGTAATGCTCAATGGTTTAAGCATGAGTGGAAACTGTATGGAATTACGACTAATAGTTGATTTACTTTTGCACCTGCAACAGGCAGTAAAGAAAATTAAAGTAGTTGTTTAGTGGGAAGTTTTGCATGCGAACATGTTTCATATTGCAAAATATAAATCAAAAGATCACTCGTTGTTCAATAATAACTGAACAACTATATATCTGAGTGATGTGATGGTCCAATCTAAAACACAAGAGTGGAATTTCAAATACCTGAAGAAAGGACTAAATTCGAAACACTTTTTCCCAACACAGCTTTTTTTAAATATTTTTTTTTTGACATTAAAAAATTAACATAAACCAAAAATTCTTACAACATTTTGAAGAGAATTTATTGCCCATATTTTTATACGTTAAGGAATGAAGCCTCAAACATGCAACTTCATTAAAATGTTTGCCATGGATTGTAGAAAAAGCCACGAGTTTCGGTTCCCTCGCTACTTCCTATACACTGTACTACTCTCAGCCCACTGTTCAAACACCTAATGCTTCAGTTCAAAAGCTTTGCCAGTTTTTCAATAGACGTCATAGCGTGCAGCAGATTTACGTTTGGTCACATTGCAGAAAATGTGGATTTAGAAGACCCTAAAATGTGGAGAAAGAGCAAATATTAGCTCAAATGTCCAGAGCCGTGCGAAACCAAAAGCAAAAACAAATTGTTTTGTGAGGCCAGAAATAAATCCAAATATAATAAGGTATTATCACATTACCAAAAACCGCGAGTCCCGAACAAGCGCTGTTTATGTCCCTTTAAGAGCAGGTCCTGAAGCGGACCCCAAAGTGTCTGAATTCGTTTTTTGTATTTTGCATAGGGAATAGAACAATTAGGATCTACGAAGTGCACGCAAGTTCTATCGATTGTTTATCTTGTGACGATCCGATATTCGGGGAAATTACCAAGCGGTAATAACCTCGAAATACCGACTAAATCACTAACTACTACACGAGATGTGGAAGTGATAACTCAGTGTGTGAAAATGTACGGAAACTCAGAGAGAAAAATATACACATAACTTATCAAAACATGACAATCTGCATTTATTAACAGAGCACTGACTAACAATTACTTATACAATTCTAAAGCCAGGAATAATATACTATCGAACAGAGTGTAATAATATGAATGTACGGGGTTAATCTGGAGTATGTCTAGGTCTGGATCTATATCTGTCATTCCTGGTTGGTCTGAAGTGGTTCTAACAGGATTTGGAGTGGGAGGTCGATCCAACTAACGGTTGACTTTTGGCTGTATTCGTCACAAGGTTTGGGCTGGCATTGCCGAATGACAATGTGTCCCAGACAGATGATGATCAATACTCGGGCCATCTGACCAGAGTGTCGCTAACAAGACAATACGATAACATAGATACCGTAAACAAGAGTTGAGTGGGGTGTCGCGTGGGTCAAGCAACCCACTTGGCCTTCATCCTTATAGTCCGGCGCTCCGCATCGCGACTAACACGTTAATAGATAATTATCCAACCCAAAGTAGAGCGGTCACGATAACTGGCACGTCCAGATCAATAATCACCACTCTCCGATGTGTCACAACATCATGTCATCATCACTTTTGTATATTCGCGGTACATAGGCCTTCATAACATAAATGCTATGGCTCACTACGGTCTTTACGGTTGTTGCACCTGCCGGTTCGAGAGTCTTAAAAGCGTTCTGAAACCACGTCAACTAGGTAAATCTGAACATAATATCAATATATCTTTAAGGGTTATCTGGAACCAAATAGAGCTCTGCAAGCCCTTTTATAGTGGTCGCTCACTTGGTGGTCAGCCTGTGTCCAATTGAACATCAGTATGACCATCAGAGGCGGGCACTATAAGCTTAACTATGACACGCCGGGAGTTGGGCCAATCGGTACAACTTCCTGTCAGAGTCCAAGTGAACTCTGCTTGACCAGGGTCAAGGGTCATCTACACACACCAGGGAATAGGTCGCAGGTGCAACCAATTACCCCGATATGCAAGAAAGGACTAAGGGTTGCAAGGAATTTCCTTACAACACCTTCCCTAAATAATAATCACTTTTACAAGTGATTTCCATCCAATGTATAAATAATAATGTGAACTATTATTATTTATCATAATTCAATAAACATACACTCTCTTATGAATTATTTACTGGCCAAACTTTTCTTAGTTATTTATTAGACCCAAAAGTGAGAATAATTGATAGCTGTAGTTTGCATATGGCGCGGACAAACTGTCGGCGCCATCTAGTGGCAGAATAATAAGTAGTTTCCGATTTTGGACCGTCACAATCTATAATCTCTGCTATAAGTTTTGCTAGTTTATTATTAACCCTCAAAGCCCCATCCTATACCACAATTGTGACCAGCTGCAGTTGTGAATACAAATTTATTTTAAAAATTTTTTTAAAAAATCTGAAATTTGCAGTAGCTGTTAAGAATATGGATTTACATTTTCTGAATTAATTTCATTGCTATCAGGCACAAAATAAAAAAGTTATTGTAAAAAGAAAAAACGGTCCCCTTAAATTCCCAGCTTAAGTTTTTGGTTGTTTTCACTGCAAATTTTACTCTAGTGAGAGCGCTTTTAGGATATTGCGCCCCCTATATATAAACTAAATAACCATACATAGCAATAACCCTTCATCTTTGAAACACATGGTCAACTGAGTTAATGTGAAACTAATTGCAATTTAATTTAAGTTGCTATAGACAATTGTTATTATAAATAAATGATTAAAAACATCTTGCATGCTGTTTAAAACAACATTTTGATCGCATGACTTGATTATTACAATTGGTGACACCTAGTGTCGGTTGGAGAAACCATGGTAACAGCACTAAAGCGCTTCAAAGTAGAGACTCCAAATGGTCACAATTGTGACCATTAATCGGGCTCTACGTTGTTCCAAAATTTCAGGGCTTTGAGGGTTAATCCGTTGTTTTCATTGAAACTTTGTGTAGACTTTTATGCACTAGCCCAGGTAACATGCGAATGTTGCTAGAATGTTCCGAATTTCACCTGAATATTGGCAATGTTTACGGTATTTTCGCAACTTTTCTGCAACGTTGCTAATGTGAAATAAATGTTGACATTTTCCAATGTCGGTATCAAGTTTGATGTTGCTGCTGCAGCATTGATCAACAATATCAATTTAGATTTTTGTCAATGGCTACTTCAAATGTTGCTGCAATGTTGGCAACAAACATTGATCAACAATCAATTTAGATTTTTGTCAATGTTACTTCAAATGTTGTTGCAATGTTGGGAACAAACATTTGATAAACAAACAACTTGGATTTTTGTTTGAAATAACATTTGCAATGTTGCTGCACTGGTTCTTTGAATGTTGCATCATTGTTTCGAATGTCACTTCTTTCAACGTTGTGGCAATGTTGCGTGTTGCAACATTATGGCAATGCTGCATGCAACATTATGGCAATATTGCCAATAAAACAGTGCAGCAATGTTAGAAGAAGTGTCACTTGGAACAGTGCAGCAACATTGCAAATGTTATTTCCAAACATTGCAGCAACGTTGCAGCAACATTCGGTGTTACCTGGTTAGTACATGAGCTAAAAACTAAGATTAAAAACCTATGAATGAAACACGTTTAAAATAAGTTCCTATTAACATATTGTTTTTTTTTAATGATATTGTACTAAACAAATGATTCTCCATAACTTTCTAATTTGAAATTTTTGTCTAACCTCAAGAGTTTTTAAGATACAGTGCGAAAGTCAGTTACAATCATTCGTTTTGATATCACCATTAAAAAAGCGCATCAATCACTACTATTCAACTGCATTAGCAAAATTTTGATATCTTTATCCGTTTTAGGAAATTTTGACCTGGTGGGTAATTCATGGTTCAGACACCCTGTAATTATTTAAAATGCCTATATGTCGAAAAAAAATTACAAAAACCAATTTTCCATTATGTATATTAGACAAGTAAACAAACCCAATAAACTTGCCTCATTTCACATCATGAAAGGAAAGAAGACATCGAAACTTTTTTGTTGAGACAAAACTCTTTCCAAATAAATTTTCCACTCGGTTTAACATTGTACGTTGTGGTGATGATGAGAAAACGAAACGTGTAAGTATAAAGCTGAATGATTTTTACAGCACGAAACAAAGTAATCTGGTAAAATTTAGCCCAATTGAGCGCCGATTTAATGCAGTGCAAAATTCCCTTCCTCTTTCGAAACCACGCTAAACTGTTGGTGGCGACAGCGTTATATTGATTCAAGCAAAATCCGAAAGCGACAATGAGGAATAAAAAGAGAAATAAGAACGGCAGAACCCAGCTGCTCATATTTATGCTCCACTGGGCAATCTGAGCACACGTTCCAGACCTGAAATCGCACCACTGAAATACTAACTTAGTCAAGAAATTTTTATTTTCCTATGCAGAAAAAAAAAAAAAAAAAAAAAAAAAATACAAATTCAGCAGCTGTTGTGTGAATTGTGTTTGGGGGAAAAATATGGCATCAAAGGACGGAATTTGTTTCAATTTCAGTCGCGGATTGAATAAAGTTTTCTGTTTGTGTTCGATTTTTAGGTCTTTTATGTTGTGCGAGTAGAAAAGTGCGTAGAATTTGAAATTTTTATTAGTCATCAAAAATTTAACTTATGTCAGACGGCATTTGAAAGAAGTGTGACCAACAGCTGTGCCTAACGGTAACGGTAACACCGTGCAGGGTGAAAGGGAAAACATTAAAGGATTTGCGCTGATCATATATACGCATGAACGTACAAACGTATAACATTTTAATTTATACGTTTGTACGTTCATGCGTACATAAGTTTACGTTGATACGTGATGAGTGTTTGCGCAAACAAAAATATCATCGTAACAACGTAACAACATCAATCTGATGCTGATGTTATTCGGACTTGATTCAAATACCCGTTGCAGTCAATGGTGATGGTCAGGCCCGGACTTAGAGAACCAGGGCCCCTAGGCACTTGAGATTTGGGCCCCCCACCATCTCGAAGCTATTTTAGAAATTAAATCCACTAGTACAGAACATATAATTTTTAATCGACTTTAATGACTTTAATAAACATCAGAATAATACAGTCTATGTTACTATAGTTAAGTTATTCTATAAAATTTATAGAATCATACGACCACCGAGGCCCTTAGGCTGGCTGGGCCCCTAGGCCGGGGCCTTGTAGGCCTAGGCAGAAATCCGGCACTAGTGATAGTGATGGTGTGTTGGTGTTGGTGGCGGCGATGGTTTATTACTTTCTAATTCTAATATTCTAATACGGCGTCCTCGGCTTCTATCCTATCGTTGCCCCGTCATTTTTGCAAATGGCGGCTTGCAAAAACGGAAGCAGGCCGATTTGTTTGTTATGCGCATGCCCATAACAATACGTTCATACGTTCATACGTTCATATGTTCAGGCGATAAACGTATGGACCAACGTATTCTTACGTTGATCTGTACGGTTTAACAATCACGTATCAACGTATCAACGTATCTACGTATAAAACATACGTTGATACGTTGATACGTTTGTGAAATTTCATGTGCGCAAATCCTCAATTGTTTCAAGAGATTTTTTTATCATATAGTTAAATTTCCCTATTTTTAGGTTTTTGTGTAATACTGTATAAAGGGCCCATGATCCACTTGGCACTTGAACCATCGGGCCATTCAGGATTCTCCAGTTTCTGACTAATCGTGAAAGTACAAGTAGTACGAAGTACATAGCAAATCTTTTGTTGTGATTATAGTTTTGTCTTTAAAAATGTTAAAAGATGTACGACATTAACCTTCCAAGAGCCAATGATTATAATGAACATGGCAAACCAATAATGTATACATTTGTACAATTGCATAAAGCTGTTGTATGGTAGCGCTTTAGTACTAGTTGTTGTGGTCAGCACTAGATGTCGCTTATATTTAATAATTTCAAAAAAAATTCACTCTGATCTCAATAAAATTTTTATTAATTTTGTCAAAAATTACACAAAACCCGTCTAATTCATCTATATTTAATGCAATAAAACTATTTGCAAGATTTAAAACATGCTAAATAAGTTATCTACAAAACATCTCATTTTCCAGTAGAGTTTTGAACAAAAATTTATATATTCATAACTTTACTTGAATTTGTATCTAACCTGAAAATTCAAAATTACTGTTTTTACTTCCCGCCACAAATGGTGGTGGCGCTCTAAACCGAAGCGCTTTAACTAATTACAGGGCAGCTGCCCAAAAATTTAACATGGAAAGATTCAGGGGCTGAATTTTAACTAAAATTTTTTAAATTTATACTATAAAATTCTTTATTATGAACAGTACAAAGTAGCCAAGCATCAGAATTTTTAAAAAATTATTAAGGAAAATTTCCTATACCAGTGTGGTGATAGTATACATTTGTATACATCATTGGCTCTTGGAAGGTTAAAGGTCACAAGAAAAGATTTTTAAATCTCTTCTTTATCGTATTTAAAAATATACCCACATAAAATTTTGTTTTTGTTAAAACTGTCAAATATTTGTTGTTTTATACCATCAAATGGCATTTTAACAATTTGAAAAAAACCATGGTGAAATTTGAAAAATATGACGTAATCGATAATATTATTTTTATTCCATTTAAAATAACAAATTTTTCAACCAAAAAATTTCTTTTTATTTAAAACATTATTAAATATTTTAGATAAAAAAATGTTTTTTTTTTACATCCCGATTCGATGTTGTTTCTCAGGTATTTTTAAGAGGAGATTTAAAAGAAAAAAAATTATTTGTTTATTTGTGCTTGCCACTGTTGGCAGGGCGCTCTGTGCGATCTCACAATCAATTGTTAAATGCACAGGCTTTGCTCATACTAGTGGTAACGTAACAATCTGTGTATACAAACTGTAAATTCCAATATATTTCTGAACTGCTGTAGGTAATAAAATCACTATAAAATAAAATAATTACTATTAAAATAACAACAACAGCCTTTAACCAGAACTTTATTATTTTTAGTCTGGAGCATCCAAAACTACAATTTGGCACAAATTAGCAGCAGTCAAGCTGCTCTTGGTGTTTCTCTTTTATCTGTTATTCCAAATAAATTACCAGTCCTCATTTTCTTTCCTTATTAATAAAAATTTTACCCTGTCAACATAAATTAGCCTTATAAATTTCATCTTATTGCTTCGTGCACCAGAACAAAAAAATCAAAATTAAAAATAAAAAAGAAAAAAAAAGAAAAAAGACAGATACGGTACTTTATAAGAAGTTATGTCTAAAGAAACGAATCACCTTCCAATTACTTGCAAGTTGTAATTAAGATTTTCTAGCAACGTCCTGATTAACGACCCCTTGCCATCTGGCGACTTTATCATGCAACAGTTAATTTTCCTTCTCAATAAGTTGAATGAGGCAGCAGCAATTTGGCGCAAATAGGATTAAAGTCCCAGTTTGAGTCCTCTCCCTTGAACGAATCAGTTTACCTCTCACATTAAAATGGATTAAATTTGGGCAAATGTGCATAAAAAGAAATTTTCTTTCTTTAAGTGTTGCACTTAAATTTCCAACTTAATTTAAAATTGCAATCGTAAAGAAAATTTGTAATGTAATTTGAATCCTTAAGAGATTATATCAATTTTTACACCAACAAAAGACACAGTTTTTGTTACCAAACTTTTAATTTAATACTATAACACTTTTTGAACTAAAAAAATTGGCACATTTATCTGAATTATGTACATACACAAACATAAGTAAGTAAAAAAGCAGAAGTAATCTGTTTACATTGATTGACAACCCCGTAACACATTTGTTGTATGGTAACCCCAACATTGCATTTTAGTTATATTATGTCCAAACAGGTCGAAAATTGTGTTAAGTTTTAATTATTAATTGGTAAAATCAGTAGCTGAATTCAAAAATGAGTTTAATCTTAATCTTAAAAAGTTAAATTTTCTTCAAAATTGTTTCGAAAATGGATTTGCCCAACTATATTGTACGAATGATTTAAAACAGTTGACATCATATCCGAGTGCATTATTTTGCGTTAAACAACATTAAATACATTGGCAACAAACAATAAAGTATTTCAATGCAACAAACTCAAAAAGAAGTAAAAATACAACCATTGCACTTTTATAGACTGACATGAGATCTCCAAGATGTAAGTTGAAATTAATAATAAAAAAAATAATTAATTTTAGTCTTAATCTGTGTCTTAAAGGTCAAGTGCAATCTAAAATTTAATTTTAATATGTGAAAGAGTGTTAACAATAACATGTATTTCATTTTTTTAAAATATTTTATTGTTGAATATTTATTATTTTATAAACAAAACAATGTCTAGTTGGCTCGCCTTGTTTTCATGCAATGCATCATGGTCGAGCAAGGATTGAATGACGTCACCAGTTCTGATTGTTAACAAAATAACCATCAGAGAGTTGAAATTCGACCAAACCTGAGAACACTGCCCTTGACCTTTAACTCTTTCTTACTCTTTCCAAATTGCAAAGCTAAAATTTTGCATTAAACATTAAGAGTAAATAGGTTTCAGACTAAATTTCAGATTTTTACACATTTTATTTAGTTGTTTGCTACTAAAACAGTTTAGTAGCCAAACTTTTCGAATGCATCTACTGTCTACATTATTTTATATTTATCTACTTCTGATTGTTTACTTACTTTTAAAGTAAAGAAATCAACACGTATATTATGATTATACAATGAATTGATCCCAATACACAACCAACTTATTTTTATTTAAATAAACAAAAGCTGAACAGTGTAAGTGTAATAACAATGAGATTTAGAATCAATTCAAAAATGCCAATAATACACATAAATTCAATAACTTCAGCCTTACTGTAAATTATTTGCAAGTATAAGCCTGATTTATGATTGCTGGTATAGGAGTTTAATCAACGGTATATATTAATTCTTGGTTTAATATTCATTTTCTAAATAATCATATATTGCATATTATTTGATAGGCTTTAAATCATTATTATTTATTTACAGCAAGTCCATTACAGTTAAACAAAATCTTAAACTGTCATTGAAAAAGCAAATAAAGTACAGAAATAAAGTTTTCCTATAAGAGAAAGCATTATCATCAGTTCAATAATTCACCACAAGGAATAGCTGTCAGTTCCAAAACATTACAATGTTTTCAAACTGACAGCTATTCCTTTGGGTAATTAGGAGATAAACCCCATATTTCTAGAAGAATTTCCAAATAAATAATGAAAATGTTTGTGTAGATTTACATTTTATCCAAATAAACATTTATATGGAAATGAAAAGATAACATTTCTCTAAACATTCCAAAATCACACTCGCTCACAAGTCAGTCATTGAATGTAAAGAAAAGATATTTACTATGAGAAGCCATTGGAAGAATAATTTTACAATCATTTTTGTAATACAAAATTTACCCGACAATCCACAGCAGCAAACATTCATGTAATGCCACTATAGCGCTGAACTCACATTAAAAATGACATTTCTTTTGGTAAAGACATCCTGACGATGGAATTTATGTAGATAAAGTCTATAATGACCTGTACAGGCATTTGGTAGATATTCGCGTAATGAGAGCCGTTTAAAGACTTTTATAGGCCCTAAAAGCACTCTAGTTCCAGAGCCTTAGAAAATTTTTAAATTTTAGTCTCTAAAATAACGTTTTTTGACTGTTAAAACCCATAATAATTTTGCTGATTCAAGCCTACCATAGGCTCGTAAGCCGAAAGCATAGAATTTCAGTTTTTCAAAATTATTTGCTTCTGTGGACTGTCTGTAGGTAATCTGCAGAAATATTGCAGAATTGTACATTAAAGATACGTTGTGGAACAGTAGAAATAGATATTTTGCATCGAACTTCAGCAATACTTCAATTCTCCGATAACAAATTTGTGCCTTAAATCACATGAACAATGCAAGAAGCCAATTAGTGATGAAATATTAATAGACAGCTTGAATTGCTTGGGTTATTTAGAGTAAATTATTACTCCAGGTATAACCTTAAACCTCGTGTATTTTTTTTCTTTTAAATAAATAAAAACCGATAAAATATGAAAGAGATACTGAAAGGTCTTAAAAGTTATTTTCACACACTTATATAATAATAATAATAATAATAATAATAATATTAATAATAATAATAATAATAATAATAATAATATAATGTACTTTGGTATGAAAATCAACATGGTTGATCTTTTGGCATTTTACACACAACAACATGCATGGAAGAAGGAAGAGTAAGGGTTCAATGGTTTGCAAAGAAACCCCCAGAGGGAAGCAGCTTTCAGAAAGCTTTTCCCCCAACTAAAAGCTTTCACCCAAAAAATAGTGGGGTCAACTTTCCATTAGAATAGCCAAAAAGTAATCACAATGGTATAAAAATTGAAAATTACCCATCAAATCAGTGGGAAAATGTACATATATAAGTTATGAATAGAGATTTTATATATAGAATAATAGAATTTTAATTTTTATATAAATAAATAAATTAAATTATTATTTTTAAATATTATGGATGAATGTTTTGGTATTATAGAGCATAATAAATTGAAAAGAAGAACGAATATAACAATATTCCTAAACATGCTGTACAAACTCAGGATTGAGGTAAGAGAAACCCGTGAATTCAGTCTGGTCCAAATTCATCATAAACAGCTTGTCTGTTGGAGTCAAGTCTGTCTTCTCTCCCGTGAACTGCTTGTCAAAATTGCTCACATCTTTCCTGTGTTTCTGTAATAAACATACAGGTAAAAAGAAAACAAAAATGACCCATTGTGTTCTGCTATACAATGACGCTCAGTGTAAGAATTTGTAGCAGAGTACTCCTTTTGGCGCACGGATGGATATAGCGTGTTGGAAATCAATATCTTAACCAGAAAATAAGTTCTACACAAGCATTGCAGTCAAGTGTCATTCTTTTACTTTTTTTGGATATTCTGCTACAAATTCTAAAATCAAACACCGATGGCAACACCTATTGTCAGAATAAAACATTTATACATTTATTCAGTCAAACAATAAAGACTCATCTTGTCTCTTGTTATGAATTATGATAGAGTTAGAGAATAAGCTGTATATGTCATTTTTGCTTTATTTGTAAACTGATTAAAAATTTTTTCTTCAAAATTGACTGGAATGGACCTCTTAAATGTAAAACCTGTAAAATCTTGAAAAATACATAAACAGCATCTCCTTTAACTTTGATACGCCATCTACTGCTCATCTTTAACTAGTTTTCTGTGGTATCCACGAGCCTTTAGTGTAAATGTGCGACTGGGTTTGTTGTGGCTTAATACCCCAGACAGGCATCGGCCTGTATAAGGTCATGTCATGTAGTTAAGTCAAACTTAATCAAGAACATATTATAACAGAATATAACTGCCCGTAAATCCGCCTATTATTTCTTTCTATACGTACCATTTGATTGCTAGACCCAACTGAAAGTGGTAGCAAGCAGCTGTAGGTTCTAATAAAACCTTATTCTATTCTAAAAATAAGCTTTTATCCACAACTGCATTGCAACTTTAAACTGCTACAATTCACTACTACGCAACAAATGTTTATAGATTTAAATTGCGTTTCATTTTAGTTGAGATTGAATCCCATTTCCATTGATTTGTAACTGCATACCACATGTGGTTTAGTTTTAAGTTTGAATTTTGAGTTGCTATTAATGCAAGAACAACATCCTTGCAGTATGGCCAAGAAACTTCTATTTTAATACGCGCCATTACTTTTGAATTTAAATAAATTAAAAAATCTTTTAAACTTTTTTCATTACTTATGATATAGATACGTCATTTTCCCACAGTGCTTTCGACTATCAACACCCATCTGCTATGAACAGTCAAACAGGGACTGCTGACTAGAATCAAAAACAGAACTAAACTCTATCCAACAATTCATGCACGAAACTTAAAAGTGAACTTTTTTGCATTGTACTGAAAGTATATATTGTAGTATCTTAATTTAATCCTCTAATCGAGCTGAGTAGAAAAATCATTGTTTCGTAGCCAAAAAATGTGCGCAACGATATAAAAACCCAAATGTAAATAATTTTTTAAAATATTTTACAAGCGTTTTCGTTTGTTAACAATGGCATGCACATTTTTAGACTACAAAGCAATAATTTTTCGACTCAGCTCAATTAGAGGATTAAAATAAGATACCACAATATATACTTTCAGTCCAATGCATAGGCCATTAACCAATGGGAGTTTTGTGTACAAATTGTTGAATAGAGTTTAAGTAAAGGAAAAACGTCCAGCTGATACTGGGCTTATTTGCAAAGTCTATGTGGCCTTGATTATATGCAGAAATGCATGATAGGTTAGCTTAGGAGTTCCATTTTATTTCACATTTAAAGTGCTTTTTTGATTTTTTGATTTTCTCTGGTTTCATTAATGACTAACTGTAATAGATGAAGCAGTAAAAACGTTTTGTAAGCATTAATATTAACTGTGTCCATTAATCGTAAGCACTAACATTAACAGTGTCCGTTAACCGTAAGCACTAACATTAACTGTGTACTATCGACGTCTTTCCTTTTTATAGTATATTTAATTCTGTTTTTGACTGTTCATAGTGCTCCAGACGGATGCTGATGAGATCTTCGATGGTCGAAAGTATTGTAAATAATTGGGAAAATGATGTGCAATAAATAATAAAAAAAAACTGTAAAAGATTTTTTTTATTTAAACTTACAGTATGTGATTTAAATTAATGAGATTAATGGTTAGTTCACATTGGTGTTCACACCCCTTCCTAAAGTAACACAAGATGGCTGAGCAATGCATTGTGGGTTTAAAATCACAGTAGTAAACTTAAGTAACATAACTTAAAAAATTACAACTGCTTCTCGCATAAAAAACGAGATGGAATGAGAAAAAAGATGGAATGCGTGATTGGGCAGTTTAAATTTACTGTCTACAAACAGTAGGAGGGTTCGAAAATGATTTTGCACTGAACGACTAGTGCAACTGATAGTGTAAATGTCAAGTTGCACGAATGACTTTTCGAGTTAAAATGTTGCATATGCATTTACACTGGAATTTACACTGGAAATTACACTAGAATTTACACTGGAAATTACACTGGAATTTACACATAATTCACACAAACATGGCTGCCGTAATAAATAAACAAGCTGTATTGAGTAATGGAGCAGATGTTTCTTAGCAAACACATCATTCTTGCTTGCTTTCAACAAAAGTAACATTAGATAGTAACAATTCTGAGAATCATGCACATTGTTACTACTTACATTTGAAGCGAGGATTCAAGATGGCGGCAAATAAGACTCTTTAAACGTCAAATTCCATTGCACGTGCATTTGCACAACAAAAATGGGTTGTTTCCGTTTAACACGATTGAACGACATTTACACGAATTAATTCGTGTAAGGGGCCATTCATAAAGTACGTTAACGCTCTCAGGAGGGGGGGGGTGGGGTAGTAGTGGTGTGTTACTATGCATTACAGGGAGGAGGGGGGGGAAGTTTAAAGGGTTAGTAACACTTTGAAATTTGAAAAATTTGAAAAAAATTTGAAAAATTTGAAAAAAAATTTGAAAAATTTGAAAAAAAAATTTGAAAAATTTGAAAATATTTGTAAAACTTAAAATGTTACGTTACGGGCAGGGGGAGAGTGGGGTTAATTGGTGTGTTACGGGTGTGTTACGAAGGGGGGGGGGGGGTGGGGTCCAAAAACAGCCATTTTTGCGTTACGTACTTTATGAACAGCCCCTAAACAACGTGCAAATTTAAATTTAAACGAGTATAAACGTGGTTACACTCGTTTAAATGACTTTTCAAACCCGCCTACTGTGAACAAAACCATACGTTACTTTCATAAAATATCAAACTCATCACAAGTTATTTATAATAAAATTCCGAACGAGTTGAAATACATACATTAAGAGCATCTATTTCAATCAATTGTGACTCAATTAACAAATTTATGTAAAATTTTCAAGTGATTGTTTTGTGTTGTGTATCAATTGTAATTAAACAAGACCAACAAGATTTGAGACACATTTTATTTAGCCACCGCACAGAGGTTAAAATTGGCAAGAGCAAAAAAATTCGCAAATTTATAAGTTGAGGCTTAAGCCCTTCAAATAGTTCTATATTATTATGATATATATACATTATATATATATACCATTAAGAAAAATAACTTTTTTAAAATGTATACAAACATTATTATTGTTGTTATTTTGTATTATATTTTACATTCAATATTTTCATTCATAATGAGTGTTGATTATTCTCATTTATTTGCATTTCAAGAGACACCGGTCTCAAACTGCTTATTGCAGACAACAGCGACAGCATTTTAAAAAAGTTGTACACTTTTTTAAAATAGATCAAGTGGGAAGAAGAACATGAAGAAGAATAAGAAGAGTAACACCAAGATAAATATTATCATTCACATAAAAATTTTAAAGTATTAAAAATTGTGTACACAAAGGGAGCAAACCAAGTTTGCCCATTAACTTTAACATTCCCTTCTCTTTTTCAATTTTATTGTGACCCATTCAGTGATCATATAGCCAAGAGTGAGTATTGTATTGCAATTGTAAAATATTGAAAAAAAGCATAAATCTATGCACTAACAACATAAAATTGACTTATGCTAATTTTTGTAAGCTGTACAGTAATTTATTTCATTTTATTTATTTAATACTGCCTGCAGGTTTTTTTAATTACTATTAAATTTATCTAATAGAATTTTTTTCCTTCTATGAATTAAAAAATATAATCCCTTCATTGTACCCTGGATTTTATGTTTTTTTACTAGCTTTAATTTTTTTTATTCTTCTTCTTTATAATTATATTTGGCAGCTTTTTATTCAAAATTAAAAATTTATATAAATTAATTATTTCTTTCATCAATAAAAGAATATATAGTATTAAAATAAATTATTATGATTATTATTATTACTTGTCAAAACAACCAATTTATGTTTGATCAATTTCACCCTCCCTTTTTAAAGGGTAAAAAAAAATAAACAACTTAGGTCAAACAACCTGAGACATAGAAATGCATTAATTAAATTTGTAAACAAAAATAAAAACTTAATAAAATCAAACATTATAAATCACAACAATTTTGAGACCTTGTATGATCAAATTCTAAGATTTTGTGTTTCAAAATACTTAGAAAGATAAATAAAATTATATTTGTGCTATTAAAAACCACTCATTAACAAAAACACATACCAAGTATTAAATTTAAAAGAAATAAGAAAATTAATTTTAATTCTGTTAATTTTCTGTTAATTTGTTATTATTATGACCATAATATAGAAATTGGTGCATTGATATATTTTTTAAATTCATCAATATGAGACACCATTTAAAAAATATTAATTAATTAATCAAAATATTTATATCCACATCACACCACAACACCCATATACAGAGAAAAAATTTAAACTTTAAAAACATTCAATTGAAAACATTTTTAAAAAACATTTCACAAAGTACACAAAAAGTTAAATGTTAGCAGACAGAAAAAATTATATTTTGTTTTATTCTTGCTCTACATTTTACAAGTAACCTTTTAAAACCAAACAAATCAACAAAAACAATTTAACTTTTCATGCAAAAAATGAGCAAATACAATGAGTAGGAAGATGCAGCCGCCATTCAACAGGCCAAGGACTGTACAAGAGAGAGAAAGAGAGGCACATGGGGTAACTTAAAGCACGTGCTAGGATGAAAAAATTGGAGAAAATCCATAGCAAATAACCAATATATTATTAAGAAGATATGTATTAATAGGAGATAGAAAATTGTATAATGCTTCAAAGATAAGCTCAAATTTATTTGGTTGTTGTTAATGTTTTTCTTAAAGATTCCTTTCTTAAGAATATTCAAACTCACAAATTTCAAATTTTGATATATAATATATCAGAATTTCATTAACGCCTTTCATCTACTATTAAAATAGCCAATTGGGTTTAGTATGTAATTTTTGATTTAGAACTTTTTTCTAAAAGTTAACCATATAAAAAATGCTAGCACACTTTCTTGCATCAGATGTTTTTAAATCCTGTAATAAATGTCTAAATTATCTTGATTGTTTTTTTTTTTTATATTTTATTACTTTAATAATAATTAAACAAGAAATGATTAAATTCTTGAAATTCTGTTAAAAAACTTAAGTCACAATTATACTTTTTTACTTCAACATTCAACAAGTCTGTTGTAAAGCAAGTTTTAATTATGTCTCTTGGGCATTGCTTTAGTTTCAGTAAACTGTTAGACAAGCCCAGAAGTTAAGTTACTAACTCCAAATTTTAGTCTTGCTACCTTCTTTTAGTTTAAGGTTATATCAAATGCATAAATTGCCTCAGTAAAAACATCTTGCATGTATGAACTGTGCTTCTTTATGCATTATAATGACATATTATTGAATTCTGTAAGCTCAACTCAATGTTCAATTTTAGTTTAGAATATCCCAGTAGGTTTCTTGTTTGAAAAAAGAGTATATCACACTTTTGCTAAGCATGATATCCACTAACCTAACATTTCACAACAATAGTTTCTCAATACAACTCTCAAAAGAGGATTCACTTCCTCCTGAAGTAATTATATAACCATTCACCACAAAAGGTACCATTGAAAAATAAAGTACCATTTTATATTTATGTATATATACGAGATAGTTGGGCAAAATTAATTTTATGCATAAAAATTGGCAAAATGCTGAAATTTGAATTGAACTTATCTTTTAAAAGTGTGGGCTAAAGTGTGAAAATTGTTAAAGAAGTTATTCGGAGAAAGATATTTAATGAATAGACACTAGACAGTGATAAAGTCAAACATTATAAAGAGATGAAACTGCCCAGCCTTTATAGAAAAGTTGGAAAAATACACAAGTCAAATTCTTCATCTCATTTCCATAGTAGGATTAAGTTGATGTTAACCAACAAAGAAGGTTAGGAGTCATCCAACTGATTGAAAAAGACATTGACGTAAGTGAAATCCTTAAATTCTTCCCCTGTAAGGTTCATGATGACCATTTCATCAGGGGGAGTGAGGTCCGTCTTAGCGCCAGTGAAGATGGGATCAAAATTTTCAGCGGATCTGGCATTTTTCTACATGATTGAAAAATAAAAAAAATAAAAAAATATGGAATGATAAAAAAAAAACCTAAAAAATAATCTAGAAAGGGAAAGCCAACAAAATATGTGAGATACATCCAATGTTAACCCGTTACTACTAGCAACAATAGGTCAAAGTTGAGAGTTCAATTCTGGGGCACATACTATAATGCTGCAGAGCATGTGGTTTTGTTTTTCTTACCAATTTGAGCAAGAACTACAATTTGTATTCTGTAGTTCATAAGCACAAAATTCATAAGCATCATCAGCAGTGCTGAAGTTGACCTTTAACATCACCTATTCTTGGCAGTACTGTAAAAATTTTAATGTTACATGTACAGATATGACAATCTCTAAAACCAAATACATGTTAACTACTTTGCTTCAATTCTAATTACGTATCCTATCATTTGCATTAATAAACTATCATAAAACTGACTTTTTAAAAACTAAACCTTGGATGGCAAAATAAAATCTATAGTAAATTGAAATTTAATTAGGGTATTTTAAAAAGAAAATCAACTGAAGATGTCGACGCCATACAAGGACATTTAATGATTTCCATAAATCTGTCTATTATGCAGTCTATTAGAATAGTTGCCTTATCAACTAGCTAGCATATCTAAAATTGGTGTAAAATGAGTTACCGGACTGCCAAATGACTATTTTAGACCACAATAGTCATTAAAATCAATACAGAGTTTGCGGCAGGTATTGTTTCCTTATAATTATAACTTTTTTATAGTTATAAATAGTGTTCACAAAAGAAAAAATGTCCAGTTTTTAGTACTCGCTTTTCTAAACTGTGCACTAAAAATTGGACTTTTTTTCTTCTATGTAACACTATTTATAACCAAAAAAAGTTATAACTATAAGGGAGAAGTACCTGCCGCAAACTCTGTAATGTGTGGACAAAACCGACACCAGTACAGTATTCGGTATTTCAAAAACTGGTTTTCAGTACCAGTTCATTCTGGTAGAAAAACCCTAACCAGAATAGTTCTCATTAGGTGAGACCTGAATGAGATGCCTTTCCCACTTTGGATCACATTGTTGATTCATTTAATCCAGCTACCCACCACCCCTTCCTAGACTATTCTCGAATTGTCTAGTCAATAGAAATAGACCCATTGAATCATACAAATTTTATCAATTGCTAAAATTTAAGTAACCATCCATAAACTGCATTTGCCTTATACTGTATTTCCTCAGAAAGAACGCCATGCCGGATAATGGCCAGTCTGACCAGAGTGCCGGATAATTCGAATTATCCGGCATTTTGTTCATTTGATTATTAATTCACCAGTTGTCTACTTGTCAAAAACTGGTCAGACTCGTAATTACCGGCATGCCGTTGTTTCCGAGGAAATACGGTAAAAAATGCAGCTTTCATAACTGTAAATGTAGATTCACATTCACATTCACATACAGGATATCCAGTTTCACAAATAAAAAATAAAAAAATACAAAATTATAAATTATTGGAATTGAGTGATAGGACCCTAAATGTAGATATTTTTGAGCCCAATTCATTCCATATCTAAAATAAATTTTTGTTAAATTTTTTAAAATTTATTTTATTTCAATGGCACGTATCAAATAGATGTTTTTCAGCTGCATTACGGCCCTATAGTAATACATTATCCATTAGTTATTTAAGATTTAAGCTCCAAATAATAGGAGATCACTATATTACAAAGTTCAAAGTTCCTTGACAATTTTCTAATTTTTCTCAAAATAAATTCCTATTAACATACTATTTTTTTAATGATTTTGTACTAAACAAATGATTCTCTACAACTTCCTAATTGGAAAATTTTTGTCTAACTTCAACGGTTTTTAAGATACAGTGTGAAAGTCATTAGGTGCGTTCAATTCCAAAGTGATTATAAAAGCATAATTAAATCTGATTATAGAGAATCAGTTTTGTGTTGTTATCGAAGTAAGTAATGAAAGAAGTGTTTATTGTAAATATAAAACGGGCTTATATACAGCCCTAGGATACGTAGTACGTACGTGTACGTATACGTAATTGGTTTAAAGCTGACCTATCAGCACATCTCCCCCTTTAAGTATTGAAGTGTGTTTTTGCTCACAAATCTAGTCTATTTGGGGGTCTAATCCGTCTTCCCGCTCTCGTAGTGTAAGTTGCTTCCGACGAACCTTCGTCCCGTGGTTGCTCTTCTATTCTTTGCTCGATTTCGGTTGTCGTAGTCTGCTCCGTTTCCCTAATGACTTCGTCTTGCGGTTGTTCCTCTATTTCGAAGTCCCCTTCGAACTCTTCTACTTCCGGTTTTCCATATTTTACTAAGTGGTATCGATTTCTTCGGATTGTACCCGTATCCGTCTTAACTATGTACGAGCGAGGTGCTCCGTCTTGTCTCACGATATTTCCCTTTCTCCTGATGTCTATGATCCAAACTTCGTCTCCCTCTTTCAACTCCGATAATTCTCGAACTACGTGATGTGAATCGTAATTTTGTTTTTGCCGAGATCGCCGATGCTCCTCGCTTGCTTGTAGTTTTGTTTGATCCGGTGATTTAGCGTTTAACGATGAACTAATTTAGGGAATTTTGGTTCGGATACGTCTACCAAATAACAGTTCTGCCGGTGAAAATCCGTTTGCTAAAGGTGTCGCCCTAAATTGTTGTAATGCTTGATACGCGTTCCTCGACTTTTTTAAACTCCGTTTAATTATTTTTACGATTGATTCGATGAACCCATTACTTTGAGGAAACCTGGGACTACTCGTGATGTGTTTGAATCCTACTTCGTGCGCGAATCTTTTAAACTCCGAATTTTCTCCTGGTGCGAAGTGGGTACCGTTATCACTAAACACAATCTCGGGGGTCCCGTGAACCGAAAATAAACTATCCAAATGTGTAATTATTGTTTTCTCGTGCAAACTTTTTAGCGTGAAAACAAATGGAAACCGTGAATAATAATCCGTAACTAATAAGTACCAATTTGAGTCTAATTTAAATAAATCTATTCCAACTTTTTGCCACGGATATTTTGGAAATTCTGAGGGCAGTAATGGTTCGTGTCGTTGAATCGTCTCCTTGATGCATTCCGGGCATTTTTTTATCATTATTTCCAGCTGACTAAACAATCCTGGCCACCAAACTAATTGTTTTGCCAACGCCCGACATTTGGCAATCCCCTGATGGGCCTCGTGCAATTTTGCTAAAATTTCGCCTCTCATTTTACTTGGTATAATTATCCGCGTTGCTTTCAACAATAGTCCTTCGTTTAGCGTAATGCTGGCCCGATGTTGCCAAAAATCGCGTATTGTTCCCTATACTCTGTTTTTTGTCAGCCATCCTTCTTGACAATATTTTATTAATTGTCTACACTTGTCGTCCTCTTGTTGCTTCGTAATATTTTCAATCGGTCTTCTCGATAAAGTGTCCGCTATTCCCAACTCCTTTCCCGGAACATAGACGATGAAATACAAATATTTTTGTAATCGTAACCTAGTGCGTTGTAACTTCGGTGTTAACTCGTCGAGTGGTTTTGATGTAAAAACTGTCACTAATGGTTTATGATCTGTTTCTAGAATCACGTGTAACCCGATGATGAAATCCCTAAACCTCTCACACGCCCATGTCAACGCATACCCCTCTTTATCGATCTGTCCCCAATTTTGTTGCGTTGTCGATAACGTTTTTGCCGCTTATGCTACTGGACGAAATTCCCCCGATTGTTGTTTTTGTTTTAAAACGGCGCCGACCCCATAACTTGATGCGTCCAATGAAATTTTTGTCTCTGTTGTTGGGTCGAACCAAGCTAACACTGGTTGTTTGCTCAAAATATCCCGAATTTTGTCAAATGCTTCTGACTGTACTTGTCCCCAAAGAAAATCGTTCTTCTCCTGTAATAACTCATTAAGTGGGTGGGCTAATGTAGCCAAATTCGGAATAAGTAGTTTATCGATCCCAAAAAACTTCTAAGTTCGGATTTGTTTTGTGGATGTGGAAGTTTTGCTATTGCCTCTACTCGTTCGTCGTCGATATGAATCCCTTTCTCGTTGATTATGTGACCCAAAAATTTTACTTCTGTAACCCCAAATACACATTTATCCTTGTTTAATGTTATTCCGCTTTTCTGTAATCGTTCCAAAACTTCTCGTAGTCTGTTATCGTGTTCCTCAATTGTTTTTCCGTACACCAGTACGTCGTCGATATTGCACTGTACACCGTTTAATCCTTCCAAAATTTGCATCATCCGTTTTTGAAAAACCTCGGGTGCTGCAGTGATGCCGAACAGGAGTCGTTTGAATTTGAAACGACCGAATGGAGTAATAAACATGGTTAACAACTGTGATTCCTCGTCCAGCTCGCACTGCCAAAAACCGTGATTGGCATCCAATTTTTCCTAAACGTCCAAATAAATTCTCCGTGTTCGGCATTGGGTAAATCTCGCGTTTAACAAAAATATTTAAAGATACATAATCTACACACATTCGTAATGATCCATCCGGTTTTGGTATTAATACTAGGCCAGAACACCAATCTGTTGGTTCCTCTACTGGCTCGATAACGCCCAATAATATCATTTTGTCCAAATTTGGATATCGGCACGCGTCGTGGTGCTGTTAACGCGTGTGGTGTCGCTCCTTCTTTTAATCTAATTTTATACAAAATTTTTAAACGTCTTAGTCCTTTGAATAATTCCGGAAATTCCGATCTGGGTTCCACCGATGAGTACGATTTCGTTGAAACTTTATTAACTGCGTCCATTCTTTTAACGATCCCCAATTCCTCACAAGTTTTCCCGTCTAACAATGAACTTCCTCCTAACCCGTCAATGACAAATATTCGCATCAAATGTTGTCTACCTCGATATCGAATGTTTTTCCAGAAAAATCCAATTGTTTTTAAAATGTTCTTCCCCGCCCCTTCCAATGGTCCCTCTGATGGGCGGAGCCGAACGCCTGAAAAATAATCATTGTAAGTATTTTTAGAGATGCATGTTACATCTGCGCCGGTGTCGATTTTGAAAACTAATCTCGCATTCCGTATTTCGACCGCCACCCTCCAACGTAGTGGAATGATTTCCTTCCTTTGCACTGGATTCACTTGTGCTCGAACTGACGCCAAATAAAATCCATCACCATTGTCATCGTCTGAATATTCCACCACCGGTCTCACTTCTGTCTTCTTCGTTCTGCACATTCTTACGTAATGGCCAGTTTTTCCACAACCTGAGCAGTTTACCCCGCTTGCTAAGCAACGACCCGTGAAATGTTTGGGGAATCCGCATCGACTGCATCCCGTTTGACTACTCGTTTGATTGTTGCCCCCTTTTTCTCCCCGATCTTGTCTCTCGTATTGTTTGTTATTTGGCCGATCTTGTCTCTCGTATTGTTTGTTATTTGGCCGATCTTGTCTCTTGTATTGTTTGTTATTTGGCCGATCATGACTCTCGTATTGTTTGTTTCTCGGCTGATCTCCTTTCGTGTAAACTTTGTCAACTTCGATTTTAATTTCCGATTTTGTCTCCGAATTTCGTTGCAATTCCGGTTGTTGCGCTTTTATTTGTTCGTACTGTTGTGCCATTACTAATGCCTTGTCGAACGTTAAATCCTCAACCAACTGCAGTTTTTCTGATAACTGTTTACTCTTAACCCCAATGACGAAGCGACCACACATTAACATTGCCCGAACGTCCGTTACTTTTTCCAAACCACAATTCTCCGATAATGCATAAATCTCCGTAGCAAATTGGTCAATTGTCTCGTCTTCTTTTTGAACTCTTGAATTTAATTTTGCCCGTTCAAAAATAAATTTCTTTTCGCAATGAATCGATTTGTGAAAGCGGTTAATACCGTTTCAAATGTCTTCTGATCGCCCTCTGATAATTTCAGTGCGTCGAAAATTTCGTTGGCATGTCCACCCATGCAATACAATAATGCACCCACTTGGTTTTCTTCTGGCTGTTTAGCTAACCCTGTTATTAATCGATACTGTAAAAATATTCGCTTCCATTGAACCCAAGAAGCGGTGTCGGCAAAGTTGAATTTTTCTGGCGCCGAAAACGTGTTGTTTGACATCTTATAATGATGTAATCTTTAAATCATAACTAACTTTAATCGTCGTTTTTACCGTTGCCACCATGCGTTGTTATCGAAGTAAGTAATGAAAGAAGTGGATACGTAGTACGTACGTGTACTTATATGTAATTGGTTTAATGCTGACCTATCAGCACAATTAATCCCACATTAACTCAGTTGACCATGTGTTTCTAAGATGAAGGGTTAATGCTGTGTATGTTTGTTTAGTTTATAAATAGGGGGTGCAATATTCTAAAATCGATCTCACTAGAATAAAATTTGCAGTGAAAACAACAAAAAACTTAAGCTGGGAATTTAAGGGGACGATTTTTTATTTTGACAATAAGTTTTTTATTTTTTGTCTGTTTTTTATCAAATTAATTCAGAAAATGTAAATTCATATTCTTAACAGCTACTGTAAATTTCAGATTTTTAAAAAAAATTTTAAAAAAAATTTTGTATTCACAACTGCAGCTGGGCACAATTGTGCCATAGGATGGGCTTTTGAGGATTAAGAACTAGTTCCGATCAAGAAACTTGATCCTAGAATATTTAAGTTTGCAACTGTGCATGCACAGACTGAAACTTAATAACACGTTCAATGCTTAAAGCAGATTAAACTTGTAATGTTAATAAATCCATGTCCGGATTGTTGTAGTTTTCTCCTTTCAGTTAACATTTTAAGTTACTATAAAATAATAGTATACATTAAAGTATACTAAAAAGTGTTGTAATGTGGTATAAAATATATAAAAAAAGCACTGAAATCTCTTAATAAAGTTGATCGAGTGTCACCTCGATCAATCTCGAATCCAAAATGGCTGCCAAAAATGCTGCCTTAAACAAGATTTCAGCAGCATAAACAACCCTCAACGTGGTTTATGTAAAAACGGTTTATGGGTAAACTGATTGTTGGAGAATGACGTAAAAATCGTCATTTCCGCCTAGCGAGAATCAAAAGAATCAAGATAAACAGTTTATCCCTTTGGAATTGAATGCACCTATTGTTGCAATCATTTGATGATTGTTTTGATATCACCATTGAAAAGCGCACCAAGCAATTGCTATTCAACTGCATTAGCAGAATTTTGATATCTTTATCTGCTTTGGAAATTTTTTGAGTGGAACCAGACTTTTTGTCCACCCTGTATTTCAAAATTTAACTAGGTTTTTCAGAAGTTTCTCCAAAATCTCCAGTTCTCGGTGAAAATGCTAGGTTGAGTCCTTTAAAGGGACAATCAAGCAAATTCCCAGAATTTTTTTATCAAAATCATACAGCCTTTAAAAGTCATAATCATATAAAATTTATAAACAGTAATGTCTTCATAGAGAACTGTTAAAAATATATTTGATGAGTCGAAACAGATGAGCTAAAATAATGTTTAAAATTTCAACAAATAACAGATTCTGGGTAAATAGAGACGATTTTATACAAGTCTCTAATTGACTTTTTTTTCTCTGGGTCTTTAACCGTTTAGAAGTTACAAAATAATTGACCTTGAAGAGAACCTTAAGGTCAGAAGTGGATTACTCCACTCAACTTCCTTTAGCACTCGACATCGAGTTATTTTTTAAAGTTATTTTGGTGTTTGGCTACTTTTGACTCACTCTGTATTTTTGTGTCTAGTTTTTAGCATAGCCTCTTCCTTTATTTGTACACCTAGTCTTGATAACTTATTCCATCATAAATTTCCCATTGAAAAATTAAGGATTCACGAATTGTCAAATCTGTACGTGCGAATTCCAAATTTATAAATGTACCCACATATTTTTCCTTAAAAAAAGCAAGCTGTTCTTTTTTGTGCAAGCGCAAAGCAGAAACATTCACACATGACAAAATAATTTGAGAGCAAAACACATATTGCAAACCAAATGACAAGCAGCTCAAAAGATAACACATGACAGTCTAAAATCCCATACTAAACCTCAGGCAATTCACATGCACATCTCTATCTCAATTTGTGGTGACTGTGAAAACCTTGTTGAATAATTCAAAATTTCAACCTCAAACAACAATTTTAAATAAAATATACAGTTGAAAGTAATAGTAAGAGTTGCATTAGTTATACCTGCCCTGAAATACTGCAGTTCAACCAACTTGTAGCAAACACTCTTAAAGGGTTTACGACATGAGATATTTTATAGCTGAATAACTATCGCCATCCCTTAAAATAGCCTAAATAATTTTTAATTATTTTTTAAAGTTTTCAGAACACATTTAAAAAAATTATTTTATATCCCAAACAGCTTATTTGATCTTGGTGAGAGACATTGTTGGCCGCTGTTTCGAACAGTAGTTAAATACATTGGGTTTACGGCACAGTTGGTAACAATCGCGCAAATTCTCGATTTGGTCTCGCTTTTATCTCTCCCTTTTTCATATTGTCATCTGCTCGTTTTCACAACTTCAACATTGGGTTTTAACCCGAAAATATTCTTCGAAAAATCTCTGAAAAATTAGTTAAAGGTTTTTAAATAAATCTTGATCCAATGGAAAAATGTGATGTCGTAAACCCTTTAAAACCCAATTGTTAAAACTCATTAAAAACATGAGATGGTCTGCTACAATGATATTTTACTGCAACACTAAACAAATTATATTTTTTCAATTTTAAAATCTTGTTTACATTTTTTAACTGATAACTTGATAAGTTGGTGTCAGCACTCTGATATATTGTAAATACACAACTTTACGATGAAAATGATTGACAGGCTATAAATAAACTATTATCAAGAGTTGGCTTACTTGATTATTTACCGACCATAGCAGTTCTTCCATAATTTCAACCTAAATAAATGCAGTAACTGCATTCCAAAATACAAATATTTTTGCATTTCTTGCAATAAACCTAGTTTATCTTCAAAACAAACAAAAATTCTGAAAATACACACTTTGGCACACAAAACATATCAATGTATATAAAAACCAAACAATAAAACCCACAGAAAAAGAATTGAAACTATAATGTTTAATTAGTTTTAGTTTCAATTTTTACATAATTTATGCTTTGTTTTTTAACATTAAAGTATATAGTAGCCTGCTCAATAAAAAAAATTCTAAAAAATACAGAATTTAAAAAAATGTGCCAAAAAATTCTCTCGGGTTACTTACTAAACATCAATCAAACATTGTAATTTCCATCCAACTAACCTGGCAGCCATGTAGACTTTTACAACCCACCATATAATTCAAATGACAAATTTCCTGAACTCAATCAACTGAAAAATGGCTGAATTCCAAAGAATAATTCTGTCAAAAAACATTTGACAAAAGACCTTACCATCTGGATTGTTTGTTCATACAAGCTGATGCTGTAATAAAACCAGGCCTCAGAAAACTAGCAACCAAAGAATAATATATCACTTGGCTGGTAATGTCATAAACTTATTTGTCCCATAAATAACACACTAGAAACTTTAACTTAAACTCATTTACCCAATGCTAAACTCTTGAAGAATCTAATAATGAAAAATGTGAACAAACATCTCGCAAATTTCCTCGCAAACTCCAAAATGTACGTCGCTATACATTTATATTTTATTAGAACAGCAATGCTATCAAAATTTCTAATTTCTCAACATTTTTTTATTCTCAAGAATCAAGGAAAAGCATAAAAATGAAAATAATATTGAGAATTGCTTCAAGTAATGCTCAATTTTGCTTGGATTTTAAATTATTATGAGAAAACAGAGTTGTTTACCTTGGTTTGGTTATCAAAATGGTTATATTACATTGTTGCCATGGTTTAATGAAATTTGCTTTCCAAGAATCGAGAATCAAAACATAATGAAAATGTCGAGAAATAAGAACCGAAGCCATCTGTCTTAAATTATCCAGAATAGTGTTTCATTTTATCATATAAATATGCATAAATAATTCTGTGCCACACTTTACCTTAATGATAACACAATCAAAAACTTAATTATCAAATGAGGTCATTAAAATGAAAACAGAAAAAAAAATTTACAAAAAGAAATTTTAAACTTCTACATTATCATTTTCTTTTTACCCATCTTAATGCAAATTTTATTGTCAATTAAAACCGACAGTAGTAATAACCCTCGTGAAGAATTCCTGTAGGTTTGTTGTATGATTTTTTTTTGCACTACATCACGTAGGATCCATAAACAAAAACATGTATTTCTTAATATGTATCACTTTCATCTGATAATTGCCACAAACACACAACTCATACACAAAAAATAAATAAATAAAAGAAAATAAACAAGCAGCGAGTGAACATGTGATAAAATATTAACGTTGCAAAACAATCAACAGAAAATATAATTTCGTGTAAAAACGTGGTGGCAAAAGCTGAGCAATTTGAGTGAGTTCAATTATGTAAAAATTAAAGGAAATTAAAGTGCGTTACTTACAATTCTCGGTTTAAATGGCGGTTGAACTTCGCGGTTTTCGATTTTTACCCAATCGATTCTTCGGAAAAAGGGATGTATGCGTACGTCGTCTTCGCTTTTCGTACCACATCCCAATCGTTTCGCTGGATTTTTTGTTAAAAACTAAAAAAAAAAAATACAAATAATTAAGTTACAGCCCTTCGTTTACAATACATGCTATTCGCTTTTTCTGTTCCCCATTTTGAATTTTGACACACACACAGGCGCCAATCGATTGTAAACTTCCAATGCAACAAGTTAATTAAAGGGTTTATGACATCACATATTTTATAACTGAATAATTTTCACTATCCCTTAAAATGGCCTAAAAAAATTTATTTATTGTTTAAAGTTTTCGAAACACCTTTAAAAAAATTATTTAGTATCTCGAACAGCTTATTTAACCCTCAAAGCCCTGAAATTTTGGAACAACGTAGAGCCCGATTAATGGTCACAATTGTGACCATTTGGAGTCTCTACTTTGAAGCGCTTTAGTGATGTTATCATGGTTTCTCCAACCAACACTAGGTGTCACCAATTGTAATAATAAAGACACGCGGTCAAAATGTTGTTTTAAACAGCATGCAAGGTGTTTTTAATCATTTATTTATAATAACAATTGTCTATATCAACTTAATTTAAATTGCAATTAGTTTCACATTAACTCAGTTGACCATGTGTTTCAAATATGAAGGGTTAATGCTGTGTATGGTTATTTAGTTTATATATAGGGGGCGCAATATTCTAAAAGCGCTCTCACTAGAGTAAAATTTGCAGTGAAAACAACCAAAAACTTAAGCTGGGAATTTAAGGGGACCGTTTTTTCTTTTTACAATAACTTTTTTATTTTATGCCTGATTGCAATGAAATTAATTCAGAAAATGTAAATGCATATTCTTAACAGCTACTGCAAATTTCAGCTTTTTTAAAAATTTTTTAAAAAAATTTGTATTCACAACTGCAGCTGGTCACAATTGTGGTATAGGATGGGGCTTTGAGGGTTAAGCTTGGGAGGGACCTTGTTGGTCACTTCTGTTTTTGACGTCAAAATTGGTATTCTCCACGTTAAATACAAAGGGTTTATGTCACAACAACTCCATGTCCAAAACATTGCAAGAAACTCCCATTAGTAGAGCCTTTTCCCAGCAATTGTGTAATGCACTTAAAAAAATAATTCGACAAATGACCATAAAAGGGCATAAACAAACACATAAACGAATATAAAAAGAACATAAAAATGACCATATATGGTAGTTTTTGGTAGTATTTTTGTACTAATGTGCAAGCAAACCGGCTCCAACCAATGGGAGTTTCTCTGTTGAAAACGGAGTTTAGGTTTAAAACGACCAACTGGAGATCATTTTGGTTTAAGCAGTTTTTGGAGTCCGAAAAAATCTCTAAATAATGATGCTTAATCCAATGGACCTTTAAAAACTATGATGTTGTAAACCCTTTAAATAAAAAATATATTTTTGTACCAGATATAAATTTTTTTAATAAAAAATAGATCTATAAATTCATTTGTGCGGTCAAAGATAATTTTTTTTTAGGGAGGGTGGGGTGGAAGTGTCTATTTTTAATCCACCTTAGCCAAACCAAAGTATCCTACTTAGTTAATATGTCAAGTCACAGAACATGAGCATCTCAATAAGCGACAGTAATAAAACATGTAACATTCTAAGTTCTTATATTTGACTTACAGCTTTGCAAACTTCTTTTGCTTCTTTCGATAATGATTTCGGATACGAAACATGATGGTCAGTGATGGAAGCGAATAACTCCTCTTCGTCTTCACCATCAAAAGGAGGCTAAAATTAAACCATTAAAAAAAATTATTAATCTTAAGAAAATATTGACCAAAAACGTTAAACTAACAAAATTGTAACAATAATCTTTCTAAATTCAACAAGAAATGACTACCATGTAATTTATACGGATACTGTATCTCCCGTCGCCTTGCCCGACTTAAAGTGTGATTTCAGCGGCCAAAACAAAAGCAAATCGTCGTCAAAATGATTATCATTGCCTTTGTAATATTTTTTTACATCGACTTTTTTTTGCTGCCTCCACAACGGTCATTTCCAACAAGTAGATATGACATGCATTGTTCAAAACTGCCCACCAATTTTTCTATAAGAAGCAATATTCAATTTTAACTGTGTGATTAGAGTCATCGAATTAATAAAGCATAGGTTGTAATGCGCAATGTTAAGACTTGACTATCGTTATCATATCAGCAGCACAAAACTAAACCTTTCGTTTGGACTCATTCCGCATTAATAAACCCCAAACAACCAACCACAAATTTATATTTCCAGTAAGATGATTTTAATGACGGATAAAAGCTTTTAAAGCTTATTGAAGATGTCCACAGGGAAAATGTTTTTTATTTTATCAGTTACACTGTTGGAATCATGGTGATAGAGTCTCTTTCACCATGATAGACGGCTAGCGCCATCTAGACTCAGAATTTGAAAATATTTTTTCTCTCTTATTAAAACAAATATTCGTATTACAATAACCGAGGAGCAGATTAAAACCACCACAAAATCACGAATGTGTCTAGTCTCCTAATAACTGTATGCGATACAAACTTTATAATAAATAAGAATTTATACTCAAAAATTCTCATCACTTAATAACTAAGAATCCAAAAAAAAAAAAAATATTAAATGTTTGTGGTTGTGACATTGCGCCAAGATTATTAGACGTTGTCAATACGTGATACATGCTTATAGATAAAGTAGTAACACCTAATGCATAAGTTTTGATTATACTTGCTTAAACTCTAACAATTCACGCAAGAAACTAAGAAGTGACCTTTTTTGCATTGTACTGAAAGTATATATTGTATTTTATTTTAATCCTCTAGTCGAGCCGAGTCAAAAAATCATATTATTGTGACTCACTATGCGCACCTCTTGAAATGTGAGTGTGACTCGCCCATGTGAGTCACATACCTTAACATTAGACCTATGAGGCTTCCGATGTGCATGTGTGAAATTACATTGTCACACTTACACATTTGCACACTTATGCAACAGTTTCTGAATACCCCTAATTTTTTAAAATTTTACAAGCATTTTCGTTTGTTAACAATGGCATGCACATTTTTGGACTACAAAGCAATAATTTTTCGACTCGGATCTAGAAGATTAAAATAAGATACCAAAATATATACTTTCAGTACAATGCATAGGCCATTAACCAATGGAAATTTCGTGCACGAATTGTTAAATAGAGTTTAGAACATTTTCTTCCCTTTTAATTGGTACATCACTACTACTTTTAGTCCACTCACTCTTTAAACTTTTCTCACTTTTACAGACAAGAAAAATTTACAAATGCCATACTGTAGTGTTAAATTTATTGATTTAACATGATTTCACGAGATATTATTTTATTTTTTCTAGCATCCAACACACTACTAATTTCCTTATTTTTCCTCACTATGGATTGATTTTCCACGGAATAAGTCTAGTTTCACTTTACAGTATACGCTGTGCGGACCGGACATAGCGCCATCTGGTCAGCTGTGTGGTCTGGACACTTGACCGAGACCCGTTTGTTCTAAGTCCGCCCTGCTGTTCGGACAAAACGAATTTGTCCGGACGGCAGGGCGGACTTAGATCGAACAGGTCTCGGTCAAGTGTCCGGTGTCCAACGTGACGACTGGACGCTCTGCGCAATGGACACTTTTCCAGGACCCGCCAATGTCTGGACCGTACTATGTACTATGCACTCATAGAAAAAAAGGGGGCATTTTACTCCAATTTTGGTGTTTGGAAGCATGTTAGTACTGAAAGAAGTAACAAAACTACTATAAGAGAGAGAAAAAATTTACTTCAACAAGTGGCTATTTAACACCATCAGGTAGTTTGACATTGCTTCACTTCAAGTCAGAGTGTAACTATTCCACGTTTGAGTATTCGTACTCCATCAACTAAGAGAGTAAATAAGTTGGAGTATACCCATTCCCCGTAGGTGTATTCCTTCTCCATCAAATCAGAGAGTAGACAAGTAGGAGTATAACCATTCCAAGTGTGAGTATACCTATACTCTATAAAATAAAAGAGAGAAAAGTTGGAGTATAACTATTCCACGTATGAGTATTCATAAGTGGAAATGTACTATTTTTATCTTTGATTGACATCAGTTACCACCTGATATCAAGTGGTGAATGAGGTGGAGAAGTGGGAATATATAACATTCAGTCTCAGATTCTGTTAGAGTTTCAGATAGCTTAATGGTAAAGCACCCAACCGGCAATTGGGCGATCTGAGTTCAAGTCCCGGACCGGACTCCAATGAAGTCTGGACTGTTTGTTTTTCACCAAGTATGGATGTTATGAGAACATTACAGCCATTGATTTTCCAATCTTATTTCAATGTGTTCTCGTGTTGCTTTCTTAATAATAAGTATGTTTATAAAGAGTAGAACTATTCAGCTCCTGTTACACCTTAAATATATAATTTTATTCTTTGTTCTGATGGAGTAATTGTATTTGTATTTCTTTCACCATTGTTTTACTATTACTCCCCAGACGTGTACTCAAATCACTACATTGACAAGAGTAAAAATAGTATTTTGGATTTATACTCCAAATGAGTATATCAACACAGTACTCCTTTAGAGAGACAAAATGCGCCATTTCTATTAGGAGTATTATTACTTCAAAAATGGAGTCAGCCATGGGACAAGCGCCATACTCCACTATTGGAGTAAAATGCCCCCTTTTTTTCTATGAGTGTGTACTATGTACTAATATTCTTGCTATGCCATTTTCGGTTGGATTCCCACTTGTGTTCACACTAACAGCAACAGTAAAAAAGTAATAGTAAGTTGTAAGACAATGCTGACAAAGAAAGTGGGTCATGATTGCAGCGCTTCTAATTGGGCGACAGTAGACCGATTGCTTACTGCCACTACTTTATTTCTTTCCCATAATGCATCTTGCCCTTGCCTTACTGTTGTTTCTAGTGTGAACACAAGGCCAAGTGAGAGCCCAGCCTTACACAGCGAGTAAGAAATAAAAAGAAATAATATTAAACGCTGTAATTATTCATTTATATAACTTACCTGACCTACTAACATCTCATAAAGTAAAACTCCATAAGCCCACCAGTCCACAGATTTCCCATAGGGTTGATACAAAATGATCTATAAAAAATACAAACAACTATTAGATGAATAGAAAAAATAAAAGTACTGTATTAGTATCAATTATATAAATTCATAAATTTTTTAATATCTGTTCACACTAAAGCTAGGTTCACACTGCAGATCACACTAAACGTCGCAAAAATAGAAGTAACTTGTGATTAGATGGAGGCAAACATTTTCATTGCATTACTGCACTATGAAAATGTGGTTATATGTTAAATGTGGTTGTGTGGTTATATATCTAGTGTGAACCTAGCTGAACAGTAACAGTAAGTAAGTAACAGTAAGTAAGTAAGTAAGTAAGTAAGACAGTGCTGCAAGGTATAGCAAGTGTCTTTACTTTATTTCTTTGCCATAATACATCTTGTTCTTACTTTACTGCTACTGTTACAGCTAGTGTGAACTAGGCCTGTGCGATATTGCGATATATCGCAACGCGATAATTTTTTGAAACAAATATCGCGATATATTGTTGCTCCATTACAGTGGCAATATATCGTATTTCCGATATATCGCTGCTGCGATATGGCGATATTACGCAATATCGTCATATCGCCATATCGCGGAATATCGGCAATGGAAAATTATGATAAAAAAAACCAATAAATGTCATAAACAACAAAAAAATGTCAAAAACTCAAAAAACATCAAAAACAACCCAAAAAAACGTCAAAACAACCCAAAAACGCCAAAAAAAATTCAAAAACGTCACTCGCAATATTGCCATATTGCCATATATCGCAATATCGTTGAATATCGCAATATCGTTGAATATCGCCATATCGTTACTAACGATACTGCAGATTGCGATATATCGCATCGATATCGCTTTTCGAGCAATATCGTATCGCATCAGGTTGGAAAAATATCGCACAGGCCTAGTGTGAACATAAGTGAAAACCCACCATGGAAACAGATCTCTAATTGAACGTAACGTCGTAACTTACGAAAAATTTAACATAACTTAAAGAAAGTAACACATGGTTTTGTTCACGCTGTTTGTAGGCAGTAAATGCAGCGAGAAGCAGCTGTCTTTTCATTGGTTGCCGTAATTTCTTAAGTTACGTTAGTTCCTACTTCAAAATCAATTTTGAACTAGAAACTTAAGTTCACCTCTGCGATTTTAAACCCACAATGCATTATGCAGCCATCTTGTATTATGTTAGTAAACACCAATGAGTGTGTTGTGTTACCATCAACAGGAAGAATACTGCAAACTATTTTCGAAATCGCAAGTAGCAATGGCGCTTAATTACGCTATCGCGATTTCGAAAATAGTTCGCAAAACCGCACAGTGCTTTTTTTTGTATTTTTCTGCCGGGTCCAGTCAATAGGAGTACGTTAAATACATTTCGGAATAGAGTTTAGTAACGGTAATCCGCCACTGTATCTGGTGCATTGTAATCTGTATTATACTGAAGAACCGTACAGTATTTAGGTTTCCAACCGGCACTTTCTCAGGAGTCAGAGTTGCTAATTGCCAACAAATGCCATTTTTTGCTTTGATAATACAATGATCAAACAGTCAAATTGATGTCAGACAACTGTTCCATAAAAAATCAGTTATTATCACGCAACTGACAAGTCTGACCCCTTGCACGACTCACATTTTCCTCAGATTAAATTTTTTGTCTTTAAACTTTGTTATTTATCAGTAATTCATTATATTCATTTGTTACCTCTGGAGCAATGTAATCAGGAGTGCCACAAAACGTTTTCGTTGTTTTGTCATTATTGATGCCTTCTTTACACATGCCAAAATCGGCAATTTTGATATGGCCATCTTGATCTAATAATACATTATCTAATTTTAAATCCCTATAAAATTAAAATACACATTTAAATAAACATACTAAATCCAAACAATAACAGAGTCACCGAAACACAAACCTATAAATAATTCCACGACTATGTAGGAAGAACAAACCAATTGCAATTTCGGCAGAATAAAATCTGCAAATAGAAATTTTCACAATGTCAATCACACATTCTTAGTAATATAACATAAAAAGTATAAAAACATCACATTATCAATAATTCTAGCATGAAAATTTTGTTATGAAACTTTTTTACGGCCCCCAGATCTTTGTCTTTTGTCTTTCTTATCACAGAAAAGTGCACCATTTTTAACCCCACAAGGCACACAATAACAAATTGCGCAATATATTACTGCCGAAGTACTACCCACATAAATGACAAGTGAATAATTTTAATTTTTAAAGCAAAGATCTTCAACATACACAGCTACTGGTTCCTTAAATTTGCCACATTGTTGAATTTGAAACATGAGGTCTCCCCCATTGATGTATTCCATAACAAAATACAACCGATCCTACAAATATAAAATGAATTAGTTAAAAAATAAACGAAGATTTCTAAAGATTGCCTTTTATTGTTTCATGTTAAATTTTTTATGCAAATTAGTGCTGACATTTAGTTGAGCAACCAAATGTCAAAAAACAAATTCTTTAAGCCAACCCTATTACTGTAAAACCCCGCATTAGCAACCATGAGCTTATTATCGAATCGTTAAACCGTCATTTTTTACATCCAAAAAAAAGTCAAGTGCGACGATTTTTAGCCCTGGACTTAATTACGCACATAGGCTAAGCCCATTGGTTTTAATAGGTTTTAATGGGCTTATAATCGAAAAACCACCATTTTTTACCTCCGAAAAAAGTCAAGCGAGCTGATTTTTAGCCCTGGGCTTAAATACGCACGCGGGCTTACATGAGGATATAAGCCCAACCATGGGTGCTAATGCCGAGTTTTACGGTAATTAAATTTAAAGTTGGCCTATAACTTGAAACAAAAACCAGAATAATTTTTTTTTTTAAAGCAATCTTTACAGATTTTAAATTTTAAAAAAATAATATGTATATTCACCATAGTCTGGAAACAGGAATGTAACTGAACAAGAAATGGAGGCTTGTTAGCTAAAGCAAGAACCCGTTTCTCGATCATTGTGCATTCCACGTCATCATCCTGAATGATAATGTCTTTTTTGAGAATTTTGATTGCGTATAATTCATCTGTACCCTTCCGTTCAGCAAGCAATACCTAAAAAAAAAAGTTGAAATATTTGAAAGAATATATTAGAGACCACACACAACTACATTTTCTCGCAACCCAGTAAAATCTGAGTGCCTGTTTAAAACAAAATAATATGAAGTACCTACGCACAATTATCTTTTTTCTAAAAAAAACACATGAATTTTACCAACAAATTCCTTGACAATTCACTTCCTAAATTAATCCATCAACAATAATTTGGTAATTATTTTGGAACTCATTATCGTACTTCAAAACGTAGTTCCACTTTTTGGAAAATTCCATTAATTAATTACTAAACTAATTGAAATCAGTTATATTTATTTAATAATATCAATTTAATGCGACATAATTAAAAAATAAAAGCCCAAAGTTTATAAATTATGACTTTATTTATATTTGTTTAATTAGCTTCGAGTTAATTTTAAATAGATATCATTTTAATAAATTCCCGATGAAAGATTTCTTTTCCAAGTCCAAGATCACATTTGGGTCGACCCAATATCCAAAGACACAAGTTTTCGGATTCACTCTCAGCATAGGTTCCCACACAACATAAATCGCGCGATTTCGTTTTGCGTTTTGCCTCAAAATCGCGCTATTTTTAAAATTTTAAAATTTTTCTAGGTTTTCACATGCAGCAAAAACACAGAAAAACATTTAAAAAATTTCAATTTTAAAAATAGCATGATTTTGAGGCAAAACGCAAAACGGAATCGCGCGATTTTTTGTGTGTGGGAAACTAGGCTTATGCTGGATTCTCACTTGCGGTAAAATCGTGCGATTTTATTGCGTTTTGCGGTTTTTTAAAACTTATTTTGCCTCAAAATTGCGCTATTTTTAAAATTGAAAATTTTTCTAGGTTCTCACATGCAGCAAAAACACAGAAAAACCTAGAAAAGTTTTCAATTTTAAAATAGCGCAATTTTGACGTTTGTTTTCCGCGCGGAATTCGCGCGATAATGCGGAAAAATCGCAAGTGAGAACCCAGCATGAGGCTGTCAATAGACCCATCTCCCAAATAAATGGGACTGTACTTTGCTTACTGCTTACTAATAGTGAGCAACTGCTTTGCATTATTATGTGTAGGTGTTCGGATGCCTGTTCGGATTTTGTGTAAGTTTCCACGACTACATGTTTCTCAATGCAAAAGCGCTATCTAGTGGAAACTCTTTATACATGTCAGTGTCATTACGATTACAATTCTTAACATTTCATTACAAGCATAAAAGTCTACCTGTAAGCATATGCAATAGATGCCTTATTTGGATAAAAACAATTTGAGAATTTTTGTTCAATGTATTCAAATTTTTACCAAATTTAAAAAAATTCGAGCTAAATATCTGTAGAATTTAAATGAAATTTAAAAAATACTTGCCGATTATCGGTATTTGCAATAACAGCATTCGTTGAAACAAGATTAGTTTAGATTTCGACAAAAAAATTATTTGCACTCTTTATCCTGACTAGCAAGTTGCCCGTTACTACATAACTTGAAAAACTTCTCAAACGCCCACACCGGTGATTTCCCATGAAATCCCAGTTAAATCATCAATAACCCATAAAATCCCGTCACCAACAACCGTTATCTCCCCCTAAAGCATCGATTGAATTAAATGTAATGCTTTTAAATGTACGAAACAAGACAAGTAAATCTCAAGTGGATCCGTTTAAATTAAAGACATTTAATTAAACAAATATAAATTGCCATTTTAATGAAGGCAAACTAATTTGTAAGTGCTTACTTTGCCAAAGCTACCTTTGCCGAGGACCATAAGAAAATTAAAATCCGAAGCTCGAATTACATCCTTTTTACCCATATTATGTGGAATATCTTTATTGGTGGAAGGTGTGGAGTGGCGCTTAGTAATGGAAGATTTCTATACATATATATATATATATATTAAAAAAGTATATTAAAAATTCATACACGAATAAAAGACCACTTTTCGGTATGGTTACTTTCATCTGACTCTTCAACTCCAAAATATCTGTTTCTTCGTTAGGTACGGGAACGTTGTAAAATTCTCCTTCCTCTTCCGTGAGAAGCTTGAACCAGCCATCAACGGCACTTTTGAGGATCTCCGAGATTCCGAACGACAACGAACCCATAAAATCATTGCGGGAAGTCCTGTCCCAATCCCACACTTCGATTAGAAGCCGCCTATCTTTGTCTTCAGCTTTCAAGTCACTGCAAATATTAATTTTCAAATAAGTTAACCTCAAAAAAATAAATAGTTTATCAATTTTGATATTTAATCGATGAATTCAATGAAAAATGATCAATGATGAGGTTTGTCCAAAAATTTTTGCTAAGATCTCGCATCAACTAAAAAATTTAACCTCCATGAACAATAACTATACTTTTTCTGAGTGATATAATTGAAATATTGTTTCCGCAACAAAACCTTTGAATTTCTCTTTCTTAGTTATTATTCCGTAATTTATCTGTCATAATAAGTAGTCACCGGATAAATGCATAAATGTTTTGCACATTTTGTCAAATTCGGCCAAAAATGCAGCCAAATTTGACCAACCATGCATAAATGCATCATGAATGTACTTTTTCCGCCGGAAACGTACCGTATACGCATTCATTTTATCAAATTTGGTGATAGAGATTTGACACTTTTGTAACGGCAAATTTGGATAACTTTTGAGAATACATTATATGCTGGACATAGCGCCATCCGGACAGATGTATGGTCCGGACACATCTTCTGGACCTAGTTGTCTCCAGACTACAGACCGGATATTGCCCAGACTGGATGCTCTGCGCACCGGACATATTTCTGGGACCCGCCTAGGTCAGGACCGCACAGCATATACTGTACTACAAATTTAACAATTTTATGATTACTAGTACAATTCACCAATTTCAAAAATTTTGCATAAATTTTTAACAAATTCACAAATTTTTGGATAATATAATATAATATTATCCAAAAATTTGTGAATTTGTTAAAAAATAATAATATAATAATATATAATATAATATATATAATATATAATAATATAATAATATTTCACCAAATTCAAAAATTTTTGGATAATATTTCACTAAATTCAAAAATTTTTGAATACTATTTCACCAAATTCAACAATTTTTAGATTTAATCTCGCACATTTGCTATTTTTTATTGCATTAATTGAAATTTTTGGTCCATATTTTATACGCGTTTTTTGCATAAATATCCGTCTAGTCATAATCATAAAGGGTTTGCGACAAGCTGTTTTTCCAGTCACTCAATTATGCCTAGTGGATCTTTCGCCCCGAAATTCCATTGTCAGAACTACAAGCATGCTTTCATTAAAAGTATACAATAAACTCATATTTTTTTTTCTTTTTATGAAGTGGTGCTTAAGTCGGTGTTCATAAAGCCTCAGTGATTAACAAAACTTTTCTTTCACTTCATTATATTTTCCTCTTATAGTCTCCGCTAAATTTATGCAAAGCTAAAAAGACACAAAAAAACCTCATTCTGCTGCAATGCTTAATGATTTTGAAAAATTAATGTCCTTGACTATACCATAACTACAACAAAAGCAAATTGTAAAATATTCTTAATAACGGAAAAAAAAAGTAGTTAAAACTTCCATTAGCAATCCAGGTCCATAATTTCATTATAAAATTTCTCCTCATTTAACTTAATAGCTTAACACTGAAACCACACAACAACAATAACAATTTTTTATTGCAAATTATAAAAAGAAATTATAATTATAAGCAAATAAAAAAAATTCAATTTATTTTCTTTTCTATTAACATTTTTTTTTTTAATTCATTCATTTCATTTCCTTTCTCTCCTGCAAATTCAATGCTGTTTATTCAAGATGTGGTAATGAGTTTTTCTAAGTGCAACTGAAATCCTGTTAACTTAAATTTTTTTTTCCCTTCATTCAACTACAAATCACTTAAGTCACAAATTGTTTCATTTGCACACCACAACCATAAAATAAGAATACATTTTCCTCACTTCTCAGTATAATCATTGAATAAATCAAATTTAAAACGCAGTTTTTATTTTTTTTATTTAAGGCTTATACTAGACATCACACCGTGTGCTATGTATGACAAATAAATTTTAATTTTTTCACAGTAAATAAAACTCGCTGCATGAAAATTCTCATTTTGTTTCCAGGATAGTACCGATTCAAAACCCAACACCTGTAGCAACCCTTAAAATTCATGTCATTTTATCAAATAAGCATGTGCACCAATGCACTGCTCAATTTAACCACAGACCGTATTTTACAAAGTAATCGCCGCCCCCATGAAGAAAACCAATTGTTAGAGGTGCGTTCAATATCAATAAGTCATTTGACCTATCAAAACAAGAAGTGACAGTTTTTTACGTCATATCTCAGAGTCATAAGTCAAATTTTAAAAAGTCAAATAAAGTGAACGCTCTCTAGATGGGACATACTGTAGACGGGCCAGCCCTGTAGACTGGATACATATTCCTGGACCCGAATCGTTTCAATCATTTTTCCTACTAAATGCGCCCTGTATACGGGCCATGGGACACTAGATCCCAGTTCCGTGTATTCAAATACCCACCCTCGAGACTGGCCAAGATCCACTGATTGGTGTAAAATGGTCAAAAACTTGAAATTTCGTTAGTGAAATGGTCAAAAAATTGAATTTTCGATAGTGAAATGGTCAAAAAATGTAATTTTTGATAGTGAAATAAATGTCAAAAAATTAAATTTTCGATAGCAAAATGGTCAAAAAATTGAATTTTTATGCCGAAAAGATCAAAAAATTGAATTTTTATGCCGAATAGGTCAAAAAATTTAATTTTTATGTTGAAATGGTCCAAAAATTTAATTTTCAATAGTGAAATGGTTAAAAAAATTGAATTTTCGATAGTGAAATGATCAAAAAATTCAATTTTTGAATCACAAACAACAAAAAATTCACTCTTTAAATCCCAAACTACAAAAAATCACTTTTTGAATCACAAACAACAAAAAATTCACTTTTTAAATCCCAAACTACAAAAAAATTTTTATACCAAAAAACCCCCAAAATTTTTTTTTTAAATTCTGTAGCCGGGACACTTGGCTTGTGTCCCGTCTACAGGACGTCACCAACAAGGCCGGTCACTCTGTAGACAGGACGCTTTTTTTCCACCCGACAGTGTCTCGTCTAGAGAGTGGAATGATTATATCATATGTGGAATTTAATTATACCGAATAATTCTGATCGTATAGTGGATTTTGTTGATTAGGCCTAGAAATTTATATCGGTTCGTTACGGTGTGCGGAGTCTGCGTGCTGGCAGACGTATCGGAAGAAATGGCTAAAAGTTCGCAATTTCGAAAAGAATTCTGTTCAGCACGAGCTATCGGAGGTGGCTAAAATGGCGTTTCGATTTGGTACGGGGCTCGTTACCCAACTCTAACGAGTCCCGTACCAAAATTGGAGGACTATTACACTGGCGTCGAGAAGAACCCGGAGCCTGCGTGCTGGCAGACGTATCGGAAGAAATGGCTGAAAGTTGAAAAGAGAATTCTGTTCAGCACGAGCTATCGGAG
>AFFK01020103.1:0-12870 GCA_000239455.1 Strigamia maritima | reverse complement strand
AATCTGGAGTATGTCTAGGTCTGGATCTCTATCTGTCATTCCTGGTTGGTCTGAAGTGGTTCTAACAGGATTTGGAGTGGGAGGTCGATCCGACTAACGGTTGACTTTTGGCTGTATTCGTCACAAGGTTTGGGCTGGCATTGCCGAATGACAATGCGTCCCAGACAGATGATGATCAATACTCGGGCCATCTGACCAGAGTGTCGCTAACAGACATACGATAACATAGATACCGTAAACAAGAGTTGAGTGGGGTGTCGCGTGGGTCAAGCAACCCACTTGGGCCCTTCATCCTTATAGTCCGGCGCTCCGCATCGCGACTAACACGTTAATAGATAATTATCCAACCCAAAGTAGAGCGGTCACGATAACTGGCACGTCCAGATCAATAATCACCACTCTCCGATGTGTCACAACATCATGTCATCATCACTTTTGATATTCGCGGTACATAGGCCTTCATAACATAAATGCTATGGCTCACTACGGTCTTTACGGTTGTTGCACCTGCCGGTTCGAGAGTCTTAAAAGCGTTCTGAAACCACGTCAACTAGGTAAATCTGAACATAATATCAATATATCTTTAAGGGTTATCTGGAACCAAATAGAGCTCTGCAAGCCCTTTTATAGTGGTCGCTCACTTGGTGGTCAGCCTGTGTCCAATTGAACATCAATATGACCATCAGAGGCGGGCACTATAAGCTTAACTATGACATGCAGGGAGTTGGGCCAATCGGTACAACTTCCTGCCAGAGTCCAAAGTGAACTCTGCTTGACCAGGGTCAAGGGTCATCTACACACACTAGGAAATAGGTCGCAGGTGCAACCAATTACCCCGATACGCAAGAAAGGACTAAGGGTTGCAAGGAATTCCTTACAACACTTTCCCTAAATAATAATCACTTTTACAAGTGATTTCCATCCAATGTATAAATAATAATGTGAAATATTATTATTTATCATAATGCAATAAACATACACTCTCTTATGAATTATTTACTTGTCAAACTGTTCTTAGTTACTTATTAGACCCAAAAGTGAGAATAATTGATAACTGTAGTTTGAATTTGGCGCGGACAAACAGTCAGCGCCATCTAGCAGCAGAATAATAAGTAGTTTCCGATTTTGGACCGTCACATGTATACCGTTTCATATAGGTATTTATGAATAGTATTTAAGTGTTTAGAAGGTAGAATGATGACAGTCACAGACTAAATATTAGTCCAGATAGTCATTTATTCGAAATATCAGGTTACGGCTCGGTAAAGACAACCGGCCGACATTTTGAATTTTTCACTTAATTTTTGGTTAAAACTAAGTGTAAAAATATTACGACTAGAAATTGTGTTACAAAGTGTTATAATAATTGTCTTTAAGGTATTTTTCTATTATTATATTGAATAATCTTGTATTTTTGAAACATTTTTTTTGTATTTTCTTTTGATTTTTCGACACGAGCACGTGTATAACGTGTCGTTCCGCTCGCTTTTTTCGTTTTCCATTTGCGCTCAAATTTTCGCGTTCTTGGTCGGTTAATAGATCACTTCCAATTCCGTATGGTAGTCCACTACGTGTAGTCATTCTTATGGTTGACATAATCTGTTTTTTATGGAGTATGAGAATTCTTTATTTTCAAATTGTTTTGATTTTAATCTTAAAAGATATTTTTAGCTTTTTATTTCCTAAATGTGTATGCAAGATTTGAATCTTATGTATGGTTTGATTTTAATCAAAGAGAGTTACAAGTGGTCTTGTTGCTGTCCAAAGACTGAATGCGTCTTGTGTCCACGTGCTAATCTTCTTTATACTTAGAGTTGGTGACTTAATCACTTATCTCCCCTCCTGTGATCCTATTGGTTTAGATCGTTCTTCGTGTCTGAACAAGGCTATTTGCCTCTAGTCTCCTGCTAGGTCCGTGCCTACGTATGATTACGTTTTTACACTAATCCTTACCACGTTATTTATAGAATAGAATATTTATAGAATATTTTAACCCTAACCATGTTGTAGAATATTTTAACCCTAACCACGTTGTAAAATAAAATACTTTTTGTAAATAAAATTCATTTTATTTATTTTTTTTAAAATGAACTGTTTTTTCCTGAATAGTACATAAGAAAAAAAATAGTTTTACTATATTTTGGTTTTTTCCATGGGGACTTACACTGTCTATAAATTCCATGAAAACCAGTTCTTCCGATTTTTATTTATTTCACAGACTTTTCTTATTAATAAAAATGCTTTGACTTAGATAATTTATTTCCCTTTTAATACTATTCTTTTATAACTGGGTGTAATAAGAGTCGATCCGCTAAGAAGAACTAACTCAATAATTAGTCGAGAATGAATTTTCGAAATTTTTTGTCGTTCTGTCGAACTTCCGGCAAAAATCTTTTCGCGCCCTCTCGAAACCTTTGCGTAAGCAACCTCTGCTATTCCCATGGAAGACCGGCGGACACTTAACTTGGCTGAACAGCCAATTGATTTCTTGTTTTTTTTTGACAAGTTGTCATTGGCCGCACATCGAGCTTTGTGAATTTACAGTCGGTTGACCAGAAAACATACAAAAATTGATCACTTTTCTGTTAAGAGAATACACTCCAAAATTCTCCTTTTTAATTCCACATATTTGACTCACTTTCTCTACCCACTCGTAACCTTTCTTAAGTTTGGTCTCTCCACTAAATCAGCTAGTATTATCCCATATTCTAAATCTAACTAATCTAACTTTGTCCAATGTCTAATTTCTAATTTATTCTAATAAATTTGAATAATCCCGGACGGGCCCCCAAGTGCTGAGTTCTCAATTTACCGTAAGATAATATAATAGTGAAATAATAATAATTGGACAAGTGATTTAATTTTAAAGTATATTTATTATAAAATTCAACTACGACAATTATTAAAACTACTAAGAAAGCACTAAATTTATATTTAGTCTGAGATTATTTATTTATCTGTTATTTTGGATAAAGAATGTTCGAATAACATTGTGTATGGATGATTGGTGGTGACCAATGTGTGTTAAATTTAGAGATAGGGTTATCTCCGATCCGACGTGCATTCCTCCGAGGCCACGTGGTTCCTTAAATACCGTACGGAGGTGAATGCCGTTTATAGGACTTATATCGCGGCCGTAGTTACGTCTAGGTGATTTAGGAATCACACATCGAGATAATATCTCCTCGAACAACATGTTCAAGAACAAGGTGATATTATCACATTTACAGCGGTGCGATGATTCGCTGAGCTGGGATAGAAGTGTGTCAATCGCTACATTTACACACAGCGCGCTGGTTTCCCTCGCGCCAAAGGTTTTGCCTTTATCACAAGCTAAATAGTAAAGAAACATATTAATATCAAGAAATATTATAATTACCACAGAACTCGATCGATTGTGCTAGTTCGGCTGGCTAGTCCGAACTCATACACCAGTGTTAAGCCTACTACTTGGCGGAGTTGGTAGTTTAAAAGCAAGTGTATGTTGTTATCCGTAATGTTATAAGAATGATTCAAGAAGTCCCTGCACTTCTTGTGCAGCAGTTTATATAGCCACTGTTTATTTTAATCCTGTAATTACGGAACAGTGGCGACTTCACTGGTCAAACATTCACAACTCCGCAACAAGCGCCCTCTGGTTGTTTAGTGTTTAACTATTAACTCTAATATTATCAGTGTGACTGAATTATTAGGATTTCCGGAAGTTTATGATTATATCATTGATTCCGTAATTCGATGAATAATTTAAGTACTATAAGATATTTATCTTAGGTGTCTTTTGGGGACACAACAGGTGGTGGTGCTCGCCCCCAAATCTTTTTTGTGGGTGTCGACACTTCATATTCTGGATGAGTTTCGCTTGTACTCGGCTGACTGTCCCTGATGTTTGATCGATTGGTTTTATTTCTGAGGTCAGTATCCTCGGTTTTGATGCGTCGATCCGGTTCTCTTCCTTGTGGTTGTTGGTTTCGGCTTCCATAACTCCGATTGTAATGAGTCGTGTCTTGCGGTCGGTAGGGTAACTCCCTTTTTCGTGATGGTTCGTCGAAGTAATTTTTTGGGTGAAACCCAAGAGCCTTTTGTGGTGTTTGATCTTCTTTAATTTTTTTAAAGGTCTTGACTTCTTCATGCCAATGTCTTTTCATCGGAATTGGTCTTGGGCCGCCCGTCAAACCAGCCATTCTCAATTGGTGGTGATAATATTGAGACGCGTTTATTGTTGTCGGATTAGTTGGTCTGGCGCTACCTCGGCCAAGTATTTTTTATATTCCTCTGTTTCAGCAAATAGGGTCATCGCTTCTCCTCTATTCCGGAATAGTTTCCGATTAATGATGTTCTCGATCTGATGCCTTTTCTCTGGATTATTCTTCCAGTCGTAATAGTCTGTTTCCTCTTCCGGCATGGCTGGGTATCTTTCTCCTAATAGAGGTGACCAGATCGGAGCTGGAGGATCTACCTCGATGCTAATATTTCTTTCTAGTCGTGACCTATCCCTCTGGCCGAATGCGTTGGCCGTCCGTCTTCGCGTTCCCCATCTTCGGTCAACTGCGCGAGTTAGCGCCACCCTCACGTCCATGGGTGAGCGTATTCCTCAAATTCCCTACTAATTTCGTATGGGATTTCGGCTCGAAATGTATTAGTCGGGATCCTAATCCCTTTTGGGAGATGATCCCAAGTTTGTTGTTCGTCTGGGATCTAAATAATATGAAATAATATTTCGTTAATTTATTATTGTTTTTTCTAAAGTATTTTCTGATTTGTTTTTTGTGATATTATCGTTAGTATTATCTAGTTTATCGATTTAGTAGAAACTTAATTAATCTTGGTTCTTTAATTTCTCCCTATCTGGTGCTCCGGTTGTAATAGTGTTATTTTTTGCCATTTTCTAATCGCTAATTTTGAATAAAAGATTCGTTATTTTTGTATTAGTTTTAATTAATTTTCTTACTAATTGCTTATTTTTTCTTTTGGTTCATGAATTAGTAAACTTTTAATCTGGTTACTATTCTAATGGGTTGGGATTAATTTATTTAATCGAAAAGTTGCTGTAAGTTGCGCCTACTTTATTAGTTCGTTCGTGTTTCGGTAAACTGAGAGTGTATTCTACTCTTTTTCCTAAAATTTTTTCTTATTTTTTCAACAATTAGCTTGTCCTATTATTATTTCATTTAATAATCTTAATAATTAGTATTTCTGAGCTGACTTATTAATTTAATTAATCTCAGTTCTAATTTTTTCTATTTTCAACGTGTTTCGCTATATCGAGAGTGACTTGTTTTTCGTAATATTTTGCTAATAAATTATGATTTTTTGTGTTTAAATTATGTGGGATATTATTCTCTCTATTATAACTACTAATTTTATTTATACTTTTGAGAGCTTTTACCTCTTTTTTACGGTTCTACCGTTTTTTACAAAGAAGCGTGATAATATCACTTTTTTGAATTTTTTAAGTTTTACTCACAATGCGGGTCGGGGCGTTCTGCCCTACATATTGTTATGAGTTTAGAGTTTGTTTTAATGTTTGATTTAATCATACCTAGTTAGAGATTAGTAGTTTGAAATGGGATTTGTTCTATCGATATGTAACTGTCGTATAACCACTCGTATATTATGCTTTCACCAGTAAACACATATATATATTCATTCCTACTTGTGTGGATCGATTATTCCGAGTCAAATACCAACAAATGGTAGCAGCCAGGTGGTTGTGGGACATCCATCAAAACAGCCAACAGTGAGGAAAACACATGGGAACGAGTGAGAAGGAAGGTGAGCGGGCAACTGAGACGAACCGAATCGAGCAAGACGAGTCGAGACGACGCCATTAGCGTGGGACGCAACAAAGGCAAACAACAATCAGATAAAAACGATTCATCTGAATTGCTTAGTGACGAGAGTGAGGTGAAAAATCCACATAGTGAAATTAATAATTCACAAAGTGAATTAATTGAAGTGAAAAATCCACAAAATAACGAACAAAGTGAAACCAGTGAAAAAGAAGCAATGGCAGACAACTCTCACTTTGATACAAAAGACAGACTGACACGGAAAAATTATTTTGTGTGGGAATCTCGAGTGAAAGCTTTATTAACAGGCAAGGATGTCTGGATAACAATGGAGGAAGAAAATGAACCAAATAATCCAGCACAAGGAGCAGATAACTACACAGCTCTAAGAAAAACATGGAGAGAATGGAATAAGGCAAATTCCATAGCTTATAATATAATGATCAATACAATGACATCAGAACTTGTTGGAATATATGCAAAATATGAAAATGCCAAAGAACTATGGGAGGCAATAAAAAAGACATGGCTGCCAAGACGGAGGATTTGCAAATAAAATATGGAAGTACGTAACATCTCTAAAAATGGACAACAAGGAAAAAATAGAGGAATATTTCGATCGAGCTAAGACACTGAGACAAAAATGTGTAGAACTTGGAAAAACATTTAAAGACAGTGAGTTCAAACACTATTTGATCGAAGGAGTGAAACCTGAATTTGAAATCACAATGAAGTCAATAAGAGTGAACAAAACTCTCACCGTGAGCGAAATAAGAGAGATTTTGAGAAAAGAAGAAGAGAGAAATAATATTAAATCGGAATCTCCGAAACAAAAATCAAATGAGACAGCCCTAAGAAGCAAAGAAAAAGGGGTAAGATACAGATTCACCTGCTATAATTGCGGCCGAGATGGGCACTTCAGCAGAGACTGCTATTCCGAGATGAAATGCTTCAATTGCCACGGAACCGGACATACCTCGAAAGAATGTACTAAACCCAAAGAAGAAAAGGGAAATCAATTCAGAGGACGTGGACGAGGACGCGGGAATAATCGCGGCTGGACAAGAGGACGCGGACGTGGGAATTCCACAGACGAGGCGAGGTCGCGGCATGTGCAATTGAAATAACTGAAGACGAAGACGAATACGAAGAATTTACGATGATGGCGTATGAAAAAGTAGAGAAAAATGACGAAAAAGTAGAGAAAAATGATGAAAAAGTAGAGAAAAATGACGAAAAAGTAGAGAAAAATGATGAAAAAGTAGAGAAAAACGACGAAAAAGTAGAGAAAAATGACGAAAAAGTGCTAAATAAAGACGAAAAAGTGCTAAATTAAGACGAAAAAGTGCTAAATTAAGACGAAAAAGTGCTAAATTAAGACGAAAAAGCACAAAACGAGAATAAAGACGAAGAAATGCAAAATAAAAAGAAAAAGCATAAAACAATGACGAAAATAAAGAAAAAATGATGCCAAAAAGCAAGAAAAATGACGAAATGGCAAATATGGCTGAAGTAAAGAAAAAAGACGATAAAAACGATAAAAAAGTGGCGAAATGGCTACTGGATTCTGGATGCACTAGTCATATGACGGATAAAATGGAATATTTCCACTCACTTGACGAATTGGAAAGGGAAATTGGATGCGCAAAAAGGGACAGCATGATGAAATCCCAAGACATAGGAGAAGTAATAATGACGTGGGATACGACAAACATTGATATAAGACTATAAAAAGTGTTATACGTACCGAGCATGGGATGCAATCTTTTATCGGTAGCGAAAATAATGGATAACAAACTTGACGTATTATTTCGACAGAAAGGAATCCATATTGTAGATGAAGAAGGAAATATAGTTGCAGAAGCCGAGAGAGTAAGGGATAAATTCCTAATAAAAATGACAACTAAAAATGAAGAACTGGCAAACAATGCTAACGAAAATGACGAAATATGACACAGACGACTGGGACATTTACACAATAATGCCATAAAGAAAATGAAAAATGAAGAATTAGTATTTGGCATGGAGAAAAATGTAAATACCCAAGAAACATGTGAGTCATGCATATGCGGAAAGATGAAGAAAGCAAGCCACAAACTGGTAAAAGGGCGACAATCCGAAAAAACAATGGACCTAATACATGTCGACTTAATGGGTCCAGTGGCACCTAACTCATTAGGCGGGGCCAAGTACATTATGATAGTTACTGAAGATTGGGGTCGAATGGTTCGAGGTGCAGTTCTGAAAGAAAAAGGACAAGCAGCAGAAAAACTAAAACAAATTATTTTGGCAATAGAGACAAAAACTGAGAATAAATTAAAAGCCATACGTAGCGACAATGGCGGCGAATTTACGTCAAATGCTTTAGAAGCTTGGTTTAAAGAGAAAGGGATACATCACCAGCTGACAACTAGCTACACACCCATGAGTAATGGAGTAGCAGAACGACAAAATAGGACGGTAACTGAAATGACACGCAGTATGCTCAAAGACAGCGGAATGCCTCATGAGTTCTGGGCCGAGTGCATGATGACTGCAATATATGTCAGAAATAGATGTCCGACCACCGTGCATGACAAAACACCGTATGAAGTATGGCACGGCAGAAAACCAAACGTGAAACACTTGAGAAGATTTGGAAGTTTAACATACATTTACGAAGAGTCACACAGAAGATCAAAACTTGATGCAAAAGCAGAAAAAGGCATACCAGTCGGCTACTCATAAAAAAGAAGGCGTACCGGATTTATCATCCAGAGTCGGAGAAAATATATGAAGAGATGAACGTAAAAATTGACAAAACTAAAAATGAAGAAAAATTGTTGCAAGAAAACATGAAAACAAGCAACCCAAAAATAGAAAGTTTTTTTGATCTGAACTACGACACGCCAATAGACGACGAGAGCGAAGTAGAAGAGGAGGAAGAAAGGGGTAGCAACGATGAGGAAGATGGAGGGACGTCACAAGATGCAAATGAGAACAGAAATGTCAGATCGATTACAGAAGAAGATACAGAACCGGAAACTGAACGAGAAAATGCATCAAAAAGAGGACGACCAAAAGGAACTACTAAAGAAGTAATAAAAAACAGAGAAGAACAGCAAAGGAAAGACAATGAAAAGAAATTAGTAGAGACAGGAGTGAGAAGATTATCCCGAATTAAAGAGAAGCAGCAAGCCATGAATGTGACTGAAATAAAGACACCTAGAAATTATGCCGAAGCAATGAGTTCGAAAAACAGGGACGAATAGCGAAAAGCGATGGACGACGGAATACAGTCTATGAAAAAGCATAATGTTTGGGAAATAGGAAAAATGAATAAAGGAGATAAAGCCATAAAGTCAAAATGGATTTATCGTTTGAAACACAATGCAGATGGAACAATCAACAAATTCAGAGCAAGACTAGTCGCCGTCGGCTGCACGCAATGCCCTGGACAGGACTATGACGAGACATACTCGCCAGTGATGAGAGTGGAATCACTTAGATACTTGTTTAATATTGCGGCAAAAAATGGAGTAAAAGTCAGAACGCATGATGTTAAGACAGCGTATCTCCATGGTAATCTCAAGGATAAGATTTTTATGACACAACCTGAAGGCTACGAAGAAGGAGGAAAAGGAAAAATATGTAAACTGAGAAAAAGCATTTATGGATTAAAGCAGTCGGGAAGATGCTGAAACGAGAGGCTTGACGAAGTGATGCAAGGTCGCGGTCTGAAACAATCTCAAGAAGACCCGTGCATTTACTTTGTGAGAACCAAAGAAAATTTCTTATACATTGGAGTGCATGTGGACGATCTGGTAACGGTGGCAAGCAGTCCAGACATGGAAGAAAAACATTTGTCAAAAATCAGAAGAGAGATTGAATTGGTGACGCTAGGAGAAGCAGAATTTATTCTGGGCATGCAAGTAATTCAAGAGAATGACGAAATACGAGTACACTAGAGAAACTACATCAGAGAAATTCTAAAAAGATATGGAATGGATAATTGTAATCCAGTTAAAGTGCCTAGTGATGTGAACCAGAAGCTAGACAACGATGAAGACAGCAAAGAAGTAAATCAGACAGAGTACCAAGAATTGTTGAGAAGACTAATGTATTTAGCCGTACATACGAGACCCGATATATCGTACACATTAGGAGCCTTATCACAGTACAACAATGGGCCTAAAGAAATTCACATGAATGCGTTAAGGAGAGTAATGCGTTACTTAAAGGGAACAGAAAATTACATGCTTAAATACGAAAAGGGGCAATCAAACATTCATGCCTACACTGATGCAAGCTGGGACAAGACATTATTCTCAGGTTATGTGATTAAAGACGGAAGCTCAGTCATTCATTGGAGAAGTAAGAAGCAAGAAACAGTTGCTATGTCTACCACCGAAAGTGAGCTCAATGCAATGTCCGAAGGGGTTAAGGAGCTAAAGTGGATGATGGATTTAGCCGAAGAGCTCGGACAACGGAAAGAGAAGAAAAAGGCAACACTATTTTGCGACAGCGCTAACGCGATAAACATTGTAAAAAACAAGAATCAAAAATCAAGGACCAAATACTTAAATAGAAAAGTATGTCATGTTCGAGAAGCGATTAAAGATGAAAGAATTGAAATTCAGCATATCGCCGGAAAGGAAATGGAAGCAGACTTTCTAACCAAAGGTCTTGGAGGACCGGAGATGAAGCGCAACACCGACAAATTGTTGCGTGACGGCAAACAGAAGAATGAAGAGAAGAATTAAGAAATCAAACATCAAGGTGGGTATTTGTTATGAGTTTAGAGTTTGTTTTAATGTTTGATTTAATCATACCTTGTTAGAGATTAGTAATTTGAAATGGGATTTGTTCTATCGATATGTAACTGTCGTATAACCACTCGTATATTATGCTTTCACCAGTAAACATGTGACGATCTGACTTTTTCCTAAAGTGCTATTTACACTTTACGATGGGGTCAAGACAGTAAAACTTATGAAAACACGTGGATTTTCTTTTGCTAAGAAAAACCTCCACTTATCCCAAGGATAAGAACCAGTAAAAATACATATAAACACACTTGCAAACAACACTGAATTGGAAAGAGTAAAGTAAATAAACATGAAAACAAGGAATTTTATCAAATCATAACATTTATTCCGGATCATTGCAAATTACAATGATCCGAGGTCGATTTAACATAAAATCTTATTAACAACAGAGGCAATAAAAATACTTAAAATATATCGAAACTATAAATTAATCTAACTTATCCAAGAAACTTGCAAAACATATTATCGAAACTTTAACTATTAGATAGAGGCTTGATAAACTAATAATAATACAATTTTTACAAAATAATATTACGAATCTTCTGTTGTTTCCTGGCGCTATTTTGGTTCCTAATCGGGGTAATGCACTATCGAATCCTGCGAATATCGGCGTTCATCGGTCAGATGATCGTCACAAATTAGCGATACCACGTGGTATCGACTTACACCTGTATTTCGAGCGTTGCGGTGAAAACTCACTCTTCTATTCCAATTATTACATTTGCATGAATATAATAATTGTAAGCATTCAAATAAATGTACAACTATCGATAAGAAAAACTAAAGAAAAGGTATAAATTAGCGGAAAGAAGTCGGTTATGGAATTCAAAGGGAATTCCTCGGCCGTCATGATTGAGTCGGGCGCGCCGCATCAAACCGAATGCGTTGTTCTCAAACGGTGCCGAAGCACGTGACAGTTAGCGCCCACTCCTGATACAGGTAGCGGTTGCTGCTCGGTCCGAGCGGACTCGTTACAATCAAGTTTTGTCCATAAAACTGGCCTACATGCAAAAAGCACAAGTATATTCTTGGTACATTTACCTTCGGGTTTTCAGGCCCGGCAACTACGGTCTTTAGGGCATTATACCTACTTTAATTTGGTGTTGACAGCCTGCCGGTTCGTATTTAAAGCAAAAGGTGATAAAAATGACTCTGAATGGTTACAGGTACAAGTTACACATAGACAATCATATAGATTCAACATTAATTCAGTACAGAGGCCTAGAATCAGCTCTTGCAGGAGCTTATATACTATGGGACCATGGGGTTTCTTGAGTTTCTTCCAATCCGGGAGCAGGAACGGTAGCAGATTAGCTGATTTGCATATCCGTGAGTCATAATGAGTTGATCCAATCAAATCAACTTCTTGATCAAAGTTTGTGAACCCTATACAATATCTAAAATATTCAAAAAGCACATGGTACTATTTAGGATTAACTTTATTTATATTCATATTTAAAGTATTCTTATCCATAAATAGTTTTACTCTACTTAAATACGCATTTCACAACACATTTATTATTGTTTGAATACAATAATCACTTTTATGATGATTTCTCGTAACTTTTTTCTTTAACAATGAACACACCTATTCATTGTATAATTCTCTCTTATATTTATCAAAATATAGAGAGAATGTTTACTTAAATATTTTATCATTCAATAAACATTTTATTTTCATAAAACTTAAATTTTCCTATTTTGAATCTGGCGCGATTTTAGCAAATCGCGCCCTCTGGTGACAACTTTATAAGTTACTACGGTATTGAACCGTCACAAACAGATATATATTCATTCCTACTTGTGTGGATCGATTATTCCGAGTCAAATACCAACACATAAGAGGGTTTCTCATCTCTTTTCTTTGGCCTCTCGTTATTCTCCATTACGTTGTATATAAGTGTAATAATAAAAAACTTTGTGGTTAAAAAACTTTTGAATTGTTCTCTCTTTGCTTGTCGGATCACGAGTGACTAGTTTGTCTCGAACTTTCTCGAAGTATCACGTTTCAGTTTGTTCTATGTTTTTAATTGTGTGGGTGTCTGTGATTGGTTATTTGATCCTTGTGGAATTTTTCCATTGTTGCCTTTTTGTTTTTATCACCAGGTGGTATCCTTATAAGAAAGGGTTGTGTATTGTCGTGTGTTTGTATTTATTTATTTGACAATTGAAGCATTTATTGGGCGAAGCGCAGCGGAGTCTTATAGGTTCCACTTCATTTGTCTTCCGTGAGTGTGTGTGTGTGTGTGTGTGTGTACGTGTCTATAGAATCA
>AFFK01020101.1:0-102897 GCA_000239455.1 Strigamia maritima | reverse complement strand
TCCTGACATTGAAGAAAAAGCAGATGAAATTGTCTCACCAATCACAGACAAAACTGCAACTGATATCAAAGAAAAAAGCAGAAGAAATTGTCTTACCAATCACAGACAAAATAGCAGAATCTGCAACTGATATCAAAGAGAAAGCAGAAGATACAGTAACTGACATTAAAGAAAAAGCAGAAGATACAGTAACTGACATTAAAGAAAAAGCAGAAGATACAGTAACTGACATTAAAGAAAAAGCAGAAGATACAGTAACTGACATTAAAGAAAAAGCAGAAGATACAGTAACTGACATTAAAGAAAAAGCAGAAGATACAGTTACTGACATTAAAGAGAAAGCAGAAGATACAGTATACTGACATTAAAGAGAAAGCAGAAGATACAGTTACTGACATTAAAGAGAAAGCAGAAGATACAGTTACTGACATTAAAGAGAAAGCAGAAGATACAGTTACTGACATTAAAGAGAAAGCAGAAGATACAGTTACTGACATTAAAGAGAAAGCGGAAGAAGTTGTCTTACCAATCACAGACAAAATAGCAGAAACTGCAACTGACACTAAGGATAAAGTAGTAGAAACTACGACTGACATTAAAGAGAAAGCAGGGGATACTGTTACTGACATTAAAGAGAAAGCAGAAGATACAGTTACTGACATTAAAGAGAAAGCAGAAGATACAGTTACTGTCATTAAAGAGAAAGCAGAAGAATTTGTTTTACCCACCAAGGACAAAATAGCAGATACTGCAAGTGACATTAAAGATAAATCAATAGAAACTACAACTGTCATGCGTGATCAATTTTCTACAGAGAGTAGAGAAGACATTATATTATCGGTAACAAGAAAGTCTTTCTTTGAACGAAGTATTGCATACGTAAAGGAAACATTTTCATCAACTTCTGGAGAAATAGAAGAAGTACTATTTGAAATTGAACCACCTGAAGAAAAACCAATTGAAATTGAACCATCTGACAAAGAACCACTTGAAATTGCTGAGACAGTGGCAGATATATTTTTACCAATAACAGGCAAAATAGCAGAAACTGCAACTGACATTAAAGAGAAAGCAGATGAAATTGTCTCACCAATCACAGACAAAATAGCAGAAACTGCAACTGACATTAAAGAGAAAGCAGAAGATACAGTTAGTGACATTAAAGAGAAAGCAGAAGATACAGTTACTGACATTAAAGAAAAGCAGAAGAAATTGTCTTACCAATCACAGACAAAATAGCAGAAACTGCAACTGACATTAAAGAGAAAGCAGATGAAATTGTTTTACCAATCACAGACAAAATAGCAGAAACTGCAACTGATATCAAAGAGACAGCAGAAGATACAGTTAGTGACATTAAAGAGAAAGCTGTAGAAACTGCAACTGATATCAAAGAGAAAGCAGAAGAAATTGTCTTACCAATCACAGACAAAGTAGCAGAAACTGCAACTGACATTAAGGATAAAGTAGTAGAAACTGCAACTGACATTAAAGAAAAACAGAAGAAATTGTCTTACCAATCACAGACAAAATAGCAGACTCTGCAACTGATATCAAAGAAAAAGCAGAAGATACAGTTAGTGACATTAAAGAGAAAGCTGTAGAAACTGCAACTGACATTAAAGAGAAAGCTGTAGAAACTGCAACTGATATCAAAGAGACAGCAGAAGATACAGTTAGTGACATTAAAGAGAAAGCTGTAGAAACTGCAACTGATATCAAAGAGACAAATAGCAGAAACTGCAACTGACATTAAAGAGAAAGCAGATGAAATTGTCTCACCAATCACAGACCAAATAGCAGAAAGTGCAACTGACATTAAAGAGAAAGCAGATGAAATTGTCTCACCAATTACAGACAAAATAGCAGAAACTGCAACTGATATTAAAGAGAAAGCAGATGAAATTGTCTCACCAATCACAGACAAAATAGCAGAAACTGCAACTGACATTAAGGATAAAGTAGTAGAAACTACGACTGACATTAAAGAGAAAGCAGAAGATACAGTTACTGACATTAAAGAAAAAGTAGAAGAAATTGTCTTACCAATCACAGACAAAATAGCAGAAACTGCAACTGACATTAAAGAGAAAGCAGATGAAATTGTCTCACCAATCACAGACAAAATAGCAGAAACTACAACTGACATTAAAGAGAAAGCAGATGAAATTGTCTTACCAATCACAGACAAAATTGTCTCACCAATCACAGACAAAATAGCAGAAACTGCAACTGACATTAAAGAGAAAGCAGATGAAAATTGTCTCACCAATCACAGACAAAATAGCAGAAACTGCAACTGACATTAAAGAGAAAGCAGATGAAATTGTCTTACCAATCACAGACAAAATTGTCTTACCAATCACAGACAAAATAGCAGAAACTGCAACTGACATTAAAGAGAAAGCAGATGAAATTGTCTCACCAATCACAGACAAAATAGCAGAAACTGCAACTGATATCAAAGAGACAGCAGAAGATATAGTTAGTGACATTAAAGAGAAAGCTGTAGAAACTGCAACTGATATCAAAGAGACAACAGAAGATACAGTAACTGACATTAAAGAGAAAGCAGATGAAATTGTCTCACCAATCACAGACAAAATAGCAGAAACTGCAACTGACATTAAGGACAAAGTAGTAGAAACTACGACTGACATTAAAGAGAAAGCTGTAGAAACTGCAACTGATATCAAAGAGACAACAGAAGATACAGTAACTGACATTAAAGAAAAAGCAGAAGAAATTGTCTCACCAATAACAGACAAAATAGCAGAAAGTGCAACTGACATTAAAGAGAAAGCAGATGAAATTGTCTCATCAATCACATACAAAATAGCAGAAACTGCAACTGACATTAAGGACAAAGTAGTAGAAACTACGACTGACATTAAAGAAAAAGCAGAAGAAATTGTCTTACCAATCACAGACAAAATAGCAGACTCTGCAACTGATATCAAAGAGACAGCAGAAGATACAGTTAGTGACATTAAAGAGAAAGCTGTAGAAACTGCAACTGATATCAAAGAGAAAGCAGAAGATACAGTTACTGACATTAAAGAGAAAGCAGAAGATACAGTTACTGACATTAAAGAGAAAGCAGAAGATACAGTTACTGACATTAAAGAGAAAGCAGAAGATACAGTTACTGACATTAAAGAAAAGCAGAAGAAATTGTCTCACCAATCACAGACAAAATAGCAGAAACTGCAACTGACATTAAAGAGAAAGCAGATGAAATTGTCTCACCAATCACAGACAAAATAGCAGAAACTGCAACTGATATCAAAGAGACAGCAGAAGATACAGTTAGTGACATTAAAGAGAAAGCTGTAGAAACTGCAACTGATATCAAAGAGACAACAGAAGATACAGTAACTGACATTAAAGAAAAAGCAGAAGAAATTGTCTCACCAATAACAGACAAAATAGCAGAAACTGCAGCTGACATTAAAGATAAAGCAGAAGATACAGTTACTGACAGTAAAGAAAAAGCAGAAGAAATTGTCTCACCAATCGCAGACAAAATAGCAGAAACTGCAACTGACATTAAGGATAAAGTAGTAGAAACTACGACTGACGTTAAAGAGAAAGCAGAAGAAATTGTTTTACCCATCAAGGACAAAATAGCAGATACTGCAAGTGACATTAAAGATAAATCAATAGAAACTACAACTGTCATGCATGATCAATTTTCTACAGAGGATAGAGAAGACATTATATTATCGGTAACAAAGAAGTCTTTCTTTGAACGAAGTATTGCATACGTAAAGCAAACATTTTCATCAACTTCTGGAGAAATAGAAGAAGCAGTATTTGAAATTGAACCACCTGAAGAAAAACCACTTGAAATTAAACCATCTGATAAAGAACCATTTGAAATTGAACCATCTGACAAAGAACCACTTGAAATTGCTGAGACAGTGGCAGATATATTTTTACCAATAACAAGAAAAATAGCAGAAACTGCAACTGATATCAAAGAGAAAGCAGATGAAATTGTCTCACCAATCACAGACAAAATAGCAGAAACTGCAACTGACTTTAAAGAGAAAGCAGATGAAATTGTCTCACCAATCACAGACAAAATACCAGAAACTGCAACTGACATTAAAGAGAAAGCAGATGAAATTGTCTTACCAATCACAGACAAAATAGCAGAATCTGCAACTGACATTAAGGACAAAGTAGTAGAAACTACGACTGACATTAAAGAGAAAGCAGAAGATACAGTTACTGACATTAAAGAGAAAGCAGAAGATACAGTTAGTGATATTAAAGAGAAAGCAGAAGATACAGTTACTAACATTAAAGTAAAAGCAGAAGAAATTGTTTTACCAATCACAGACAAAATAGCAGACTCTGCTACTGATATCAAAGAGAAAGCAGAAGATACAGTTAGTGACATTAAAGAGGAAGCTGAAGATACAGTTAGTGACATTAAAGAGGAAGCAGAAGATACAGTTAGTGACATTAAAGAGGAAGCAGAAGATACAGTTACTGACATTAAAGAAAAAGCAGAAGAAATTGTCTTACCAATCACAGACAAAATAGCAGAAACTGCAACTGATATCAAAGAGAAAGCAGAAGATACAGTTACTGACATTAAAGAAAAGCAGAAGAAATTGTCTCACCAATCGCAGACAAAATAGCAGAAACTGCAACTGACATTAAGGATAAAGTAGTAGATACTACGACTGACATTAAAGAGAAAGCAGGGGATACAGTTACTGACATTAAAGAAAAAGCAGGAGAAATTGTCTCACCAATCACAGACAAAATAGCAGAAACTGCAACTGACATTAAGGATAAAGTAGTAGAAACTGCAACTGACATTAAGGATAAAGTAGTAGAAACTACGGCTGACATTAAGGATAAAGTAGTAGAAACTACGGCTGACGTTAAAGAGAAAGCAGAAGAAATTGTTTTACCCATCAAGGACAAAATAGCAGATACTGCAAGTGACATTAAAGATAAATCAATAGAAACTACAACTGTCATGCATGATCAATTTTCTACAGAGAGTAGAGAAGACATTATATTATCGGTAACAAAGAAGTCTTTCTTTGAACGAAGTATTGCATACGTAAAGCAAACATTTTCATCAACTTCTGGAGAAATAGAAGAAGTACTATTTGAAATTGAACCACCTGAAGAAAAACCAATTGAAATTGAACCATCTGACAAAGAACCACTTGAAATTGCTGAGACAGTGGCAGATATATTTTTACCAATAACAGGCAAAATAGCAGAAACTGCAACTGATATCAAAGAGAAAGCAGATGAAATTGTCTCACCAATCACAGACAAAATAGCAGAAACTGCAATTGACATTAAAGAAAAAGCAGATGAAATTGTCTCACCAATCACAGACAAAATAGCAGAAACTGCAACTGACATTAAAGAGAAAGCAGATGAAATTGTTTTACCAATCACAGACAAAATAGCAGAAACTGCAACTGATATCAAAGAGACAGCAGAAGATACAGTAACTGACATTAAAGAAAAAGCAGAAGATACAGTAACTGACATTAAAGAAAAAGCAGAAGAAATTGTCTTACCAATCACAGACAAAATAGCAGAATCTGCAACTGATATCAAAGAGAAAGCAGAAGATACAGTAACTGACATTAAAGAAAAAGTAGAAGATACAGTAACTGACATTAAAGAAAAAGCAGAAGATACAGTAACTGACATTAAAGAAAAGCAGAAGAAATTGTCTTACCAATCACAGATAAAATAGCAGAAACTGCAACTGACATTAAAGAAAAGCAGATGAAATTGTCTCACCAATCACAGACAAAATAGCAGAAACTGCAACTGACATTAAAGAGAAAGCAGATGAAATTGTCACACCAATCACAGACGAAATAGCAGAAACTGCAACTGACATTAAGGACAAAGTAGTAGAAACAACGACTGACATTGAAGAGAAAGCAGAAGATACAGTTACTGACATTAAAGAGAGAGCAGAAGATACAGTTACTGACATTAAAGAGAAAGCAGAAGATACAGTTACTGACATTAAAGAAAAAGCAGAAGAAATTGTCTTACCAATCACAGACAAAATAGCAGAAACTGCAACTGACATTAAGGATAAAGTAGTAAAAACTACGACTGACATTGTCTCACCAATCACAGACAAAATAGCAAAAACTGCAACTGACATTAAAGAGAAAGCAGATGAAATTGTCTCACCAATCACAGACAGAATAGTAGAAACTGCAACTGATATCAAAGACAAAGCAGATGAAATTGTCTCACCAATCACAGACAGAATAGTAGAAACTGCAACTGATATCAAAGAGAAAGCAGAAGATACAGTAACTGACATTAAAGAAAAAGCAGAAGAAATTGTCTTACCAATCACAGACAAAATAGCAGAATCTGCAACTGATATCAAAGAGAAAGCAGAAGATACAGTTCCTGACATTGAAGAAAAAGCAGATGAAATTGTCTCACCAATCACAGACAAAACTGCAACTGATATCAAAGAAAAAGCAGAAGAAATTGTCTTACCAATCACAGACAAAATAGCAGAATTTGCAACTGATATCAAAGAGAAAGCAGAAGATACAGTAACTGATAAAGAAAAAGCAGAAGATACAGTAACTGACATTAAAGAAAAAGCAGAAGATACAGTAACTGACATTAAAGAAAAAGCAGAAGATACAGTAACTGACATTAAAGAAAAAGCAGAAGAAATTGTCATGCCAATCACATACAAAATAGCAGAAACTGCAACTGATATCAAAGAGAAAGCTGAAGATACAGTAACTGACATTAAAGAGAAAGCTGAAGATACAGTTACTGACATTAAAGAGAAAACAGAAGATACAGAAACTGATATCAAAGAGAAAGCAGAAGAAATTGTTTTACCAATCAAGGACAAAATAGCAGAAACTGCAACTGACATCAAGGATAAATCAACAGAAACTACAACTGTCATGCTTGATCAATTTTCTACAGAGAGTAGAGAAGACATTATATTATCGGTAACAAAGAAGTCTTTTTTTGAACGAAGTATTGCATACGTAAAGGAGACGTTTTCTTCAACTTCTGGAGAAATAGAAGAAGCACTACTTGAAATTGAATCATCTGAAGAAAAACCACTTGAAATTGAACCATCTAAAGAAGCACCATTTGAAATTGAACCATCTGAAGAAGAACTGCTTAAAATTGCTGAGACAGCAGCAGATATATTTTTACCAATAACAGGGAAAATTGCAGAAACTGCAACTGATATCAAAGAGACAGCAGAAGATTCAGTTACTGATATCAAAGAGACAGCAGAAGATTCAGTTACTGATATCAAAGAGAAAGCAGAAGATTCAGTTACTGATATTAAAGAGAAATCAGAAGATACAGTTACTGACATTAAAGACATCGCAGAAGAAATTGCTTTACCAAGCAAGGACAAAATAGCCGATACTGCAACTGACATTAAAGATAAATCAATAGAAACTACAACTGTCATCGGTGATCAATTTTCTATAGATAGAAGAGAAGGTAGAGAGGATAGAGAAAACATTATATTATCGGTAACAAAGAAGTCTTTTTTTGAACGAGGTATTGCATATGTAAAGGAAACATTTTCATCAACTTCTGGAGAAATAGAAGAAACACTACTTGACATTGAGCCATCTGAGAAAGAACCACTTGAAATTGAACCATCTGAAGAAAAACCACTTGAAATTGAACCATCTGAAGAAGAGCCAATTGAAATTGAATCACCTGAAGTAGAACTACTTGAAGTAGAACCACAGGAAATTGAACTATCTAAAGTAGAACCAATTGATATTGAACTATCTGAAGAAGTAAAGCTTGATCTGTCTCATAAAAAATTTGTGCTCACGGATTCAAAAGATTCTTTGGATCATGATACTTCATCATCAACACTTAGCGACTTAGAAACTGAACTCGATACGATTCCTGAAGAAGCTGCTGAAGATATATCATTGTCGCCGAAATCATTGGTTGACGACGATAAGCATACAGCCGACATTCAATTCCTTTCTAAGAATGAATTGACAAGTAAAAGTGAAATAACTAGCAAAGAAATTATAGTTTCTGAAGTTATCAAGCCAACTTCAGTAAAAGTTTTACAGGATAAAGTTATTGAAATTCAACATGATGAAACAAAAGAAGTAGTTATTGAAGACAAGTTTGTTTTCACTTCCGAAAGCAGTCAGTTAATTAAATCTGGAATAACAGATTTGGATGATGTTACTTGTAAAGAATTAAATTTACAAAGTTATAGTGATGTTACCGACATTTGTTCTACCGAAACTGATGAGTCTCCTCCTTCCGCTGCAAGTATCATTGCTGTTTTACCAATTGAATCTGAGCTTTCGTCTGACGAGTTTGTTATTGGTGAGTTCTCCGATGATTTGGAATCATCAGATGTGATTATTGATGATAATTCTACTACAACAGAAAGTACAATCGTTGAAGGCTTAAAAACTATCTGTAAGTTATCGCCAGTTGTTGAAGAAGGCGATGTTGAGAAATCTTCTGACAGGTCGTCGTCTTCCGAACAACAGTATGATACCGTCGAAGCAGATGACAATTCGTCTCCTGCTGATTCTTTAGAAGTAGACTTTCATTCACCATCCGATGTCGGCGATGAAAAACAGGAGGAAAAGGAATTGACATTGAGTAGAAGTGCTGTTGTAGAAACAGCTTCAGAGTTAAAGGAAGTCAAAATACATTCCACAATAGTAGCGTTAGAAATAATTAAACAGGAAATTGCACACGAAGTTGTGGATAGTGAAAAAGTGCCAGAAGTATCAGAAGAGAAAATAACAATAACGGATGAAATTGGCGAAATACCAAAAGAAAAATCTGACAGTTCAGTATCTGAATCTGACAGTCAGGATACCATAGACACATCACAAGTTTGTAAACCAAATATATTAGAGTCATCCAACAAAAAGGAGAGTCCCGAAAGATCGCCTTCACCGCCAAAACAGAAGGACATTGTTACCGAATCGTGTTCAACAGAAACAAGTGCTGCTCGTGAAACTACTTCCGGCACCGATCAAACCGGGGTCGAAACAGAAAAATCTCTTCCCGTTACCGAACAAATGACTTCACTTGTGCTTCGGAAGAGCAGTCTGGAAATCAACAATGAAGCTGTGATTCAATTAGAAAGCTTTTCCGAAGTGCAGTCACATGCAATCGAAACATTACCTCAACCGATTGATGAAGAATACAGTCCTGAAAAGTCACCCTCAAGCACGGAGAAAACTCCAAGTTCGAGTTCCGGATCACCTCATGGATCGGCACACATCAAAGTGCCAACTCCCCCACAGGAATTGAGTTTAGCTCCTGCAGACGAATCTGAAAGATCTAAGAGAGAGGCTGCCGAGATGGTGCAAGAATTAATACAAGAAGCTCAAGACAGTGTTCAGAAAACAGTCGCTGCAATTACCGAGGCAGTTGGCATGAAAAAAGATGACATCGTCATCAGCCCCGGCGATATTGTGTTTGCTTCCGACATTGATCTAACCGAATCAGTCCATTCGCCTGAAAAGAAGACGACGGATGCAGTTAAAGCCAATAAAATGTTTACGGAGCTGGAAAAGTCGCCTCCCATTTTTGAAATTAGGGAAGTGATAATCGAAGAAAAATTTTCACCTATTTTAGAAGTGACCGTAATTACTCCTACAAGAAAGAGCTCACTGAAAAAAGAACACAGTGGTTCAGAATCCACAAAAGAAGACGATAAACATCATTTGCCGATCGACATGTGCACGAGCGAATGCGACGCTTCAACGACGAGCGTCACAGAAAGTTGTACTTTGGTCAAAATGTCAACCGATAGGCCTGCAGAGATCGAAACAGAATTTGAAACGATGGAGGAAGTGGAGTACTCGCAACCCAGTTTGGATTTGCAGTTAAAGGATTCGGAATTTGGCGACACGATGAGCGTGGCTACATCCGAAGCACTTTTGGATGACGATGCCAAGAGCTGCCATTCGAGTTTTTTGCAAACTCCGACAGATGCCGTCGGCACACTGACGGACATTGATGAATTGCCTCTGTCTGAAGAAGAGGAAGACGAAATGGATTTGGTGCTGGATGAAACAACAACAACCGCTTTGGTCAAGCCCCTCGACGTACGTGTCGAGGCTGGCATTGAACCGTCAGACAGTTGTTGTCAGAATGAGAAAGAAATGAGTGGCGATGAAAAGGAAAAGAAATCGAAGTTGGAAAAGGTCAATGTTTTAAGAAGACAAATTTTACAATCGGACAAAGAGGCGGCAATCATCTGTAGGGATCCATTCGATCTGCCCATCAAAGAGTTGGAAGAAATGCTCGAAGAAGAGGTTTGTTTAGAGCAAAAAAGCATTGCGCACGCTGACAGTTCTGTGGGTCTTGTCTACATGATGGAGTGTGATTACGAGCCACACTTGGACGAGAAACAAGAGGACTTCGAGAGCGCTCTCAAGGAGATCTTGAGCAAAGAAGAACGAGAATTTACTTTTACAGAGAAGAAAATTTCATTTCGTCAATCATTGGACTCGGGTCTGCTGGGTTCCGAAGAGACTTCGTTGGCAGAATCGCCAACAAGAATGACCGATTCTGGAGTTTTTGAAGGCGACAGCATCAGTCGATCGCTCGAAACCATACCCAGAGGTAATTTGGGGTCATTGGAAGACGTGAGTTGCGCAGATCGAGTCTTGTCTTTGAGCCAACCGAGTTTGGCCTCCATCGAAAGCAAATCGTCGTCAGAATGCGAATGCGAATGCGAGTCGCAGTCGGAAAGCGACGGTCGATGCATCCAAAAGATCTATCTTGAATCATCACCTTCGAGTGGCGAGTGGGTGCCCGGCGTGACCGTGGAAGCCCAGTTGCAGAGCATCAGTGCGGGAACCCCCGAAGCTGATTGTCAAGTGACTGAGCGCGAGACGCGGCATCAGGACGGCCAAGTGGTGCGACAAAAGGTCATTGTGAGCACGAGCGCCCATCACAGAGAGGTGCGAAGATTCCTTTCGGACGACGGACTTCCCGTGCGGGAATTGGTGCAGGACGAACAGGCGGGAGAGGTTCAATTCACTTCGCAGTTGGCGTTCAGACCCAGCAATTTGAAAGAGGAAAATCAAAAGATCGATGAACGGGGGCGTCCTTGCGAACCGATCGAGAGTTACGTCCTAGTTCGAACCGAAGCGGAGGTGACGGACGAGGAGCGAAGCTCGTCTTCGCGCAGCGAGGAACCTCCACTGTCGGTTCTCGTCAGACACGGCAATGTGCACAAACTCATCAGTCACTTCGAAGAATTGAGTGCGGACGAACAGTCGCCACAATCCAGTCCACATTCGTCGCCGAGAGCGGCCAGGAAAAGACTGCAGAAGAAATTGGCGGATAAAGAGGATTTGTTGTTGGTTGAAGATTTTTCTACAAGCAGATCGGGCGAAGTGTTTTTCCAAACAGGCTTCCGCATCGATGACCGAATGCGAGAGTCGTGGCGGGAGACTCAATCATTGCCTTGTAGTCCAAAGAAAAGACACCGGGTGCTTAAGAAACCTGTCCCTGAAGCCCAGGAGCAGAGTGGAAGAGGCACTCCCAGCTCCAGCGATGTTTCTGACATCTCGGGCCACACTGATGAATCAGCCCGTAAGAATTTTCGTCAATTTTATTTTCTGGCACGGCTTATAATAATAAATAGTAGTATAAAATATAAAATATAAAATATAAAATATAAAATATAAAATATAAAATATAAAATATAAAATAGCAATTCAAACTAAAATTGTTCGTTTTGTTTGGTTTTTTGTTTCATTTCAATTATAGTTTGCTTTGTTCCGATACTTTGTACACAAGTGTGAGTGAATAATTTATTTTTTTTCTTTTTTCTTTTTGCTGAACTTTAAATTTTTTATTTTGCGATCCACATATTTCACTTAGGATAATTTTGTTTTATTATTTGGATTTATCGATTTTGCTTTTGTGTATTGAATTTTTGTCGTGAATTTGTTTTATTTTGAGGTTATCGTTAATTAACTTTCTTTCTTTTTTTTGTCTCATTTTTAGAATGGACCGAAACCACGCCATCCGGTGTTAAAATCAAACGTAAAGAAAAGGTGATAAAGTACTCCGGAGGAATCGATGAACAAGACGCCGATCAAAGTAAGACGGAACGTGATTATTTGTAATGAAATGAAATTGTGACAACTGACAACAAATGTGGGGATGTGCTCTTTAATTCACAAAATTTTTTAAGTTTTATTTTTTCACTTTGTTTTGATTTTGTGCTATTTTTGTTTTCGAGCTGCATGAAAGACGGAAATGGGAAAAAAATAGAAGACGAAAAAATAACAAATTCCGTTTATTTTTAGCCATTCGATATTAGTTTGTCCTTGTTGTTGTTCTTTTATTTTATTTCCAATTAAGCACTTCATTTTTATTTCATTTTTTTGCTTAATTTCGCATTAATTTTTTATTTATTTATTTTTTTATTTTAATGAGAAAAATGGAAAAAAAATATGTGCTGAGATTTGAATTTTTCTCTGGAAATGGATAAAACGGACGATTTGACTCAATTGACAGATTTTTTTTGATGGTTTTATTCCCATCTTGTTTTAGCAGAGGCTGACACTGAAGCAACGAGCACTACGCCTGGTTTCGCAGGTATTTAATTGGAAAAAAAAAAATTATTATTATATCATATCACTTCAGGCTTGTGTTTATTTTTTGATTACTATTTTAATTTTTATTTTTTCCCTTCCCCATCTATTGAATTACTGCATGGATGTTTATTTATGATTTCTTCTTTTATTTGTAATTTTCTATGTTGTAGGCTTTAATTTTTGTCAGGTGTATATTTATTTATTTCATTTATTTTATATATGTATTTATATTTTTAAACGGAAGGTTTGGCTTCAGCTTCATTTTATTTTTGTTGATGTTATTTTATAATTTTCTGCTGCAGAAACTGTTTATTTGTTTTTAATTTAGCCATTTTTGTTGCATGGCAACAAGCACTTCCCCACAGCTGGATTTATTCGAGTCGAATTGAGAGATTTTAAAAGGAAAAATTGCATGAATGAAAGGAAAAGATGGATGATGAACGGCAAATATTAATTAATCAGCATGTTTAAGAGAGCAAGAAAGTAATTAGATGGATATATAAATTAGTAAAAAAAAAAAAATATAAAAAAATAGATTAATTAATAATTAATTTAAAAAAACTGTCTAACCGGCCATTTGAAGGTTTAAATCATTGAGTGGATTGGTTTTATAGAATCGAGAGAAGATAGCGAAGAAGACGCGTCGATTGTAGAAGAAACAGTTCCGTTTGCACAAAAGAAAGACTACTTTCAGAAATTGGTGGACGAAAAGAGCGAACAGAGTGCGCTGCAAAAGAAAATGGGCACCGACTGCAGTAAGAGCGACGCGACTCAAGTGTCACCTCCAACGCCCGCTCATGGTGAAGTGATCGAAGACATGGCGCCATTTGCCGAGAGAGTCGAGTTTTTCCGACGAAGCTTGGAAGAGACCTCGATTGCCAAAGACCTCGAACTGATAGCCAGCGGTGCTGCTAAACCATCACTACCTCGTCATCCAGCTCGTTCACCCCCACCCAGACCCACTTCCCCGCCCGAAACCAAACCAACAGCAGCACCCGTCCCTCCACCTCGCAAAACCAAACAGCAGCAGCAGTTGGCGCTGAAAACGTCGCCGCAACAACGGGCGGAGCAGGAGCAGGAGCAGGAGCAGGAGCAGGAGCAGCACGGATGGCCGGCAACTCCCGATTTGGAGACTCCGAAAGATACACCCGAAATGGCGTCCAAGACGGACGAGCAGAAGATGGTGATGGTGACGGAGCGAGTGGCTCAAGCGGTCACTTCGTTGGCCTCCAGTTTGGAGGAGGAGGCGAGCAAAGCGGATGCGGAAGCGGAAGCGGAAGCTGAAATACCGCCGTTGCCACGCAAGAATAAATGGAGCGAAGTGGAGGAAAATTTGGCGCAATCATTCCAGGATGCAGCGGCCACCTCGATGGACGAGGACGAGGGGAAAACCATCAAAGCAGAGATCAAATTGATGGTGAAAACGACGCAGCCGGGCAGAGAGGAGATCGAGATTCGTTCCATTCGCGAGTTTGTCGAGGATGAAGATGGAGATGGAGATGAAGATGAAGATGAAGAAAGCCAAGTGGCGGCAGGTAAGAAGGAGAAGGAGAAGGAGAAGGAGAAGGAGGATGAGGGTGAGGTGCGGACAGTGAGGGCACAATTGGACGCGGATAGAGAGACAGAGGCAGCTCGCAAGTCGAGCGTCACTTTCAGTTGTCCCGACACGCCGTCGGTCGTGGAGACGGCCACGGATTTGGTCAGCGACACCATCAGCCGCGCTAAAGAGATTTTGGGCGACGAGTCGAAGAAGTCGGTCGAGCAAAAGGAAATCACACCAACTGATGAGTCGATTGAGGATCATGCGCAGATGGATAAAATCACGCTGCTCGAGGAGGCGGAAGTGGATAAAACTGGACGGAATAATAATCACGAGATGGAAATGATCGAAACGCGTACCGAGGATGAGGCGCCCGAGATTGAGCAGGACCTGTCGCCTGAAGTCGAGTCGAAGCCTTTGTTGGAAGATGGCACCAAGACGAACGAGGGACCCGTTTTGTCGGACGGAGAGAAATCGGCTTGGAGCGAAATTACCGAGTACTTCAAGTCTGAGGCGGTGCGCAAACACGCGCATTCGGATCGAAAAAGTCCGGATTTGCGACAGCAGTCCTCGCTCGAAGTGGAAGTCAGCAGCGACGACATGTTGGCGGCCACTTCGGAAATCACCAATCAAGTGGACGACGAGTCAGCGGACGAAGAGTCGCAGGCGCCAAATTTGGAACTTAAAACTACCGATTTTCTTTGTCAAGATTTGTCTCCGATCCCAGAGCAGCCCGATGCTTTATCGTATTCAGGTATCGGATAACAAATTTGCCGAATCTCCATTTTTTTTTTTAAAAAAATCTTTGCTTTTGTTCGTGTTGCTTTTTTGAAAGAAAAAAAATCTAAAAAAAAAATAATTTTTTAGTTTTATTTTTGATTTACTTTTTTTTTTAGTTTTAATTTTTTTTTTTTTTATGTTTTAATTAAAATTAAAAATTAATGCACAGTTTCTGCAGACACAATTTAGTTTTTTTTTGGTGATGAATAAACGAAGCTGCAGCCAAGCCTGGCAATGCGAAAGATTTTTATTTTCAAGAGACTGACTGATATGGGGGTTATTTATTAAAATGATTGGTTAATTTGTCAGAGAAAGAGGAGAGGAAATCACCGAGTCCTTTTCCCAATCCCGTGGACGTGACTCAGGTCGAGGATACCGAGGGTAACGATGAGAATTGTCGGCCGCTCATCACCACGCCTATCACGGAACGAAAAAATCATCGATATTTGGCGGTGAAAAGTGAAATTTTTCCTCGCGACGTGACGGGAGATCTACGTTGGGAAAATTCGCAAAATGGAAAAGAAGATGTCGAGCCGTTGGTGACGGAACCCTCGTTGGACGAGGTGCTCATTCAGCGTCACCATTCCACACCCGATTTTCGGGTCGTGTGTGATGCGCAAACAGGTGAACCGTGTGCCTCTGCCTCTTTACGAAACTCCAATTGATGCTTCTTACAAACTCGACGCGTTTTTTTTACAATTATTGTTATTTATTTATTTTTATTTTTTTTTAAAAAAAAAAACAAATTTGAATGTGTATTTAATGAGTGTTCTGTTCTAATTTTTCTCCTTTTTGTGCATAAATTAACTAATTAAAAATTTGACTGTGCATTCCCAGGCTTGGTTAATTAATCAGTTAGTTAGTTTCTATGTATTTTTCCAGTTTTTTTTTGTCTCTTTTTTTTTATTGTTTTCTTATTTGTAATGTTTTGTCACGTTATTGTTGCTCGTTTTTCAAGTTTTTTGTTGCATGAAAAAATGTGTTTACACACAAACACAAGCCTGAAGATTTAAAAATAATAATAATTCTTAATACTTATTTGTAACTTGTCATTCGATTAGTTTTAAGACCAGGTGTGCGATTTACTTAGTGTATTAGTTTACGTTTGAATTTTGAGTCAATTGAGTCACTAACAAAATGTATCCTTATTAACGTTTTTAGAGAAAATAACCCCCACGGAGCGACAAATTCCGGAGCTGGAGCCGGAGCAAACTCAAAGTCCTTTTACTTTCCAACCTCCTTTGATTAGTCAAAGAGAAACCACTTGTACTTCCCAACTCACTACTTCTACTACTACTATTACTACTACTACTACTACTACTACTACTTTAACTAGCACTCTTGAATCCTCCACTCCCCAAACTATCGTAGGCCAGAATGATTTGTCCGAAGCGACTGTGGTTTGTGCACTCGACACTGAATTGTCTTCTTTTGAGAACAGAGCATTTGCCGGAATGGACAAAATTGACCAGGGCGAGCAGAAATGTTTGTCGTCGCCCCACGACACCAGTCCTTACGAAGTGCCTCGAACCGAGTTGTCGACTGCGGGTGCGGAAGAAATGATGAAACAACAAAGCAGTCAATTCAAAAGAGAAATCTTCAGTCATCAGATAAGTGAGAGTTTGGAGAAATCGTCTCCCGAGGTCAAGTACATTCCCAGGGGTGACGAACATTCCCATCGAGATCGAGATCGAGATCGGCGGATGGTCAAGCGCGACACTTTCGAGCAAGGTGACGAAGTAGAGCGGCACATGAGGAGCGAGATTATTTCGCACCAATTGGACGAAACAATTGATAATTTGTCACTCGAAGAAAAGGCCATTTTGGCTCAAACTTCAATTGAGGATACTAAAGAGCTAGCCACTGTTTTTCCTCATCAGTTTGACGATGATGAGGAGCAATTGTCGACTACAAAAAGTGCCGAGTTACAAGTTTTGGCCGCTGCTGTGGAAACTCCCGAGCAGGTGGTTTGGGAGACTCCGATCCAGCACCAGTCTGTAACGGACACGGCGCACATTGCGAGGGAGTCATTTAGCACTCGTCAAACGGTAAGTCAAGAAGAAATTGAAGAAACTCATCCATTATTGATCGTAGAAGCTAAACAAGAAAAGCAAACCGAATCGAGCCAAGTGGTAAAGGAAATAAAAGAACAAAGTGAAGGAAAAAACAATTTTTTAAGCCAGAACAACAAATTTCCAAACAAGAAGAAAAATTCTTATAGAAGAAAAGAAATTCTTAAAGAAGAAGAAGAAATTCTTAAAGAAGAAGAAGAAATTCTTAAAGAAGAAGAAGAAATTCTTAAAGAAGAAGAAATTCTTAAAAAAGAAGAAATTCTTAAAGAAGAAGAAATTCTTAAAGAAGAAGAAATTCTTAAAGAAGATGAAGAAATTCTTAAAGAAGAAGAAGAAATTTCCAAACAGCAAGAAGAAATTTCCAAACAGCAAGAGGAAGAAGAAATTCCTAAAGAAGAACAAATTCTTGAAGAAATTTCCAAACAAAAAGAAGAAATTATTTTCAAACAAGAAGAACAAATTTCTAAACAAGTAGAACAAATTTCTAAACAGCAAAAAGAAATTTCCAAACAGCAAGAAGAAGAAGAAATTTCCAAACAAGAAGAACAAATTTCCAAACAAGAACAAATTTCCAAACAAGAACAAATTTTCAAACAAGAAGAACAAATTTCCAAACAAGAACAAATTTCCAAACAAGAACAAATTTCCAAACAAGAACAAATTTCCAAACAAGAACAAAAATTTCCAAACAAGAACAAATTTCCAAACAACAAGAAGAAGAAACTTCCAAACAAGAAGAAGAAACTTCCAAACAAGAAGAAGAAACTTCCAAACAAGAAGAACAAATTTTAAAAGAAAAAGAAATTTTAGAAAAACAGAAACAAATTTTTGATGAACAAGATCAAATTTCTAAAATAAAAGAAGAAATTTCAGAAGAAAAAGAAGAAATTTTCGCTGATCAACATCAAATTTTCCCAAAACAACAACCAATATCCCACGGACAACAACAAATTTTCCATGAACAGCAACAAATTTTTGAAGAACAAGTTCAAATTTCAGAAAAATTGCAGCAAATTTCACAAGTACAGCATCAAATTATCGACGAACATGTAGAGCAAACGTTAATTGAACCCGATTGTACATTATCGCAATTGTTGAGGGAGGACAAATGCATGCTTTTCACGAATCTGCCCCCGCCAGAAGAGGTACAATCTACAACGACAATTACAACCATTGTAAACAAAGAGACAAAAATTGTACATGATGAAAAACCAAACGATAAGAAAGAGAAAAAATTGCAAGACGATGAATTTTACGGTGCGGTCAAAGTTGAAGAGAGCGAAATGCCGCTTTGTCGGTTGACCGGCAGGACATCAATCGACGAGACTTTGAAGAGATTTGATGAGATTTGTACGAGCGAAGAATCAAAAGAAATTACAAGTTTAGTTACAATGTCACTCACTCAAAGCAGTACTGAAGAAAAAGAAGAAAGAGATGAGAAATTTAAAGTGTCTTCCAAACTGGACAAAACCAAAAGCGGCCTTGAAGGAGAATCGAGTTCAGGGTCAAGTCCTTTTTACTCTTTTGAAGTGGAAAGCGGACGAACGTCACAGGGAACCCCGAGTGTTGCGAGTCGGCCTTTATCTTCGGACATGGAAGGCGTGGTCGTTGCATTGCCCAGTTCTTCCGAATATGAAAGTTGCGGAACGACCTCGCAAGAGTATCGCACTGCACGCTCTTCTTTGAGTCAAAGCTCGAGGGAATCTATGCCATCAATTGATTCGGAGAGCTCCGGTAACCTGGCAAGCTTCGAAGCATCTTCAGAGACAAGTGAAACACTCATGCCTTCTGAATCACCGGACAGAGACATGGGCACTCCTACTGTCCACGACGAACTCCATTTAGCATCTGCGATTGCAGTGTCGAGAGATGAAGGGGCGAGTAGTCCGTTTGAAATGATATCTGAATCGGAAGTGGACGATCTTCCAAGCTGTGGTGCGTCTGTCGCGTACACGTCCATTGACGAAGGAACTTCGACTCTTCATTCGGCTTTCGAGGGAAGATGCCTTCACCATAGTGCCGTTCGAGGTGAAATCTACCGTCAGGAGTCGGGTGCGTACATGCCAGGAGATCGAGTGGATGAACTGGGCTTTCACGAGACGGTTGAAGCGGCTTATTCGAACGGGCCGGTCGAAGTGGATTATGTGCCCGAATACGACAGAGAAAGCGAAGACCAACCGAGCACCAGGAGAAAAAGTCAGGCGAGAAGAAGATGCAAAGAAGACAAAGACGAAGAAACCAAAGAGGAGGATGAGAGCGACAAAGATAAAGATTTGGGCGGAGAAATGCAAGAATCTGAAGTTTTGTTTGGAGAAGACGCATCCGCGCCTCCACCAGAGACACAAGAAAGCGACGAAAAAGAAGAAAAGGACGAAAAAGACGTAAAACCACAAGATCAAGAGCACAAAGCTGTGGCGTCGTTGCCCATTCCCGTGCGCGCAAAACATTTGTCGACCGGAAGTGTAACAAAGTCGATAGAGACGGACGATGACAATTTTGATTCAGAGTTGCGAGATTTGGACTCCAGTCGTCCCCAATCACAAGGGGAGAGCCTCTGCAGCAGATCGGATTCGGAACAACGTCCATACTCCGAATTACAGTTTTTCGACGACAGACCGGACTCTGAAATGACGAGCGGAACGAGGTGTTCGGTTGAAATGGACAGGCCGTTGTCTCCCGAGCCGAAAGACGAGTACAAAATCGAAGGTGATGCTCATGTCACTCAATTGGAAGAAGAGTACGGAGTCGACAGCCAAGCAGAAGAACGACAAGTGCCAGCCATGGAAATTTTGCCAGGGATCACGGTCACTCAAAAGTGCGTCGTGACTCCGTCGCCGGACGGCTCGGAGAGAACAGACGAGAACGGAAGCAGCAGTCAAGAATACATATTAGACAGAGATGGTAAGAAGGACAGGTCGCCAAAGGTTCCCGAGAAACAGTGGACGAACGAAAGATCATCTTTGATTTCGCCCGAAGAGGAGTTGGGCGAAGTTTCGAGTCCCGAGAGCAGATCCGGCGGCTCGCACACTCGCGAGTGGCTCGCGTCACAGTTCAGTGGTGGCGGCAGAGTGGCGCCGCGTGATTTTCATGTGGATTTAGAGAGCAGACAAAGTGACGCGTATCTAAACGACGAGGGGCTGTCCGACATTTTGGAGGAAGGCGAAGAGGAGAAATTGGAAAAGGCCAGCAGCAAGTCTACGAGGAGCACGCCAGAGTTTGATTCAGTATTTGCAAATCATAAAAAGACGAGTAAAAATAGCGAACACGATGACGTGTCGATGAATTCTTTGCAGGAATTTGAAAGACTCGAAGCCGAAATGAATCGACGGTCGAGTTTGGGATCGCAAGACTCTCTGAACGGATGCCGCAAAGTTTCGAGTCGCAACAGCAATCAGGTCGGAGGCGATGACGCAAGCGTTTCGTCCTTGCAAGAATTTGAATCGCTCGAAGATGAATGCAAAGCCGCACCGGTCACTGAAGAATCCAACAAAGCGATGGAATTGTCGGAAATTGAAGAGGGCCATGAAAGCCAAATGTCCGAGTCGGAAGGACACGAAACCTTGTCGGAACAGGATCCAGCCGAAGACAGCGACGTTGACGACTACGACAAGCGTATGGTGGAAATAGACGAAATCATCCGACAGGCGCAAACCAATGTGGAGAAATTTGGGGTGGACGCGAGCAAAAAGCAAAGCGAAAAATTGAAATTGGACCACTCAGGGTCGGGAGGAAGTGGCGATGCGACCGAGAGCAGCTTTGTCGATCGAACTCCTTCGCCTGGCGACGACAAAGAACTGGGAGACGACGACTCGTTGGAAGGAGATGAAACACGGCCGGACTCCCCACTCGTCGTTCGCCAGCACAAGTTTGAATTGGTTCAGCACGTGCTGGTGACGCAAGCACGCAGCTCGGAGTCGAGTCCTCATCACAGCGGAGGACACAGTTCGGCCAGCACGACCACGCAATACGATGTGGATTCGTTGAAGGAGCGCGAAGATTCCGAGGACCCCGAGTGCGAACAAGATTCGTTGCAGGGCGACGATGACGACGTGAAGCGAATGGAGGAATTGGAGATGGAGTTGGTGAGCAGGTGCGCCGCGGGCGCGAGCGAGGAATTTGACCGGGACTCGTTGGGTCGCGGCGGTGGCGGGGGCCACTCGATGGTGTCCAGCACCGATTCGCTCGAACCGAGCAGTTCGGCGGCTACTCATGCAACATATCACTACGAAACCGACTCGGTCATGTCGTCGAGTTTTGCCAGCGTGCACACATCGGGCGACGAGTCCACCATGATGTCCAGCACCGACACGCTGGACACCGAGACGCGCACAATTCATCAGTTAAACGAGGCGGCGGAGCTGGACAACTTGAACATGACGAGGCTGCGCACAAATGACGAGTACGGGCCGTCGATCAAGCGAACTGTGATGACGGAGCCACAGGTGCGGACAATCACTTTTTCGGGACCGGACGCCGAGTTGAAGATGCAACAATTCATCGACAAGTTCGAGCCCGGGCAGGACATCGTGGAAACGGAGTCGACGGACGAACAGGGCAACGTGCATATGGTTCGCACGGTGCAGCATCGAGTGGTGATGCAGCCGCAGATGACTACCGTCCAGTTCACGGGTCCCGACGCCGAGGAGCAGCTGCAGCAGTTCATGAACCAATCGCGGCAGGACTTGCAGTCGTCGGAGGAAGAGGAGCGGAGCGAGTGCAGCGACGGAATCACGCGTCGGGTAATCAGAAGACGCATCGTGCAACCGGAGGCGAAAACGGCCACTTTTTCGGGGCCCGACGCGCGCAAACAAATGGAGGAGTTTATGAAACAAACGCTTCCTAATTATGAGATCAACGGCAGCGTCAAAGAGTACGAGGCAACTGACGACGTGGGCAATGCGACCAAAGTGGTCCGACACTCGACCACGACGTCGTCGTCGAATAATTGTTGTCCTGAGCATCCCGGTGTCGTTGTTCCTTCTACCCATTCCTCCTCCACCCATTCTGAGGACTGCTATTGTGGTCCCGACCCCAAAGGAATTCAACACAGAGGTAGAAACTAATTTGTGTCCGTGTTCCAAATTTTTTTTCTTTTCACTAATATATTGTATTTTTTTTTTTTTAAAAAAATTTTATTTCGTTTATTTCGTTTATTTCCGTTTATTTGTTTTATTTGTTTTATTTGTTTTATTTGTTTTATTTGTTTTATTTGTATAAATTGCTTTTTAGTTCGTTTTACATTGTCACGTATTTAATGTTTTGTGTATTTCGGTAATTTTAGGCGATTTCCTGGCGTCGGGTGATGCACCAATGACCAAGTGAGGAAAATGATTTTTGTTTTTCAATTTTTAAATTTTTACTTTTTAAAATATTGAAATCTTTAATAGAATAATTCAACGTCACGTGCGAACAGTCACAACAGTTGATGCAGACGGGAAGGAAACGACGATGACCGTCGAGACTGAAGATGGAGATGAGGAATTGGATGAGAGTCTTAAACAGTTCATTAGTGGCAAAGAAGAAAGGCCCAGTTAGAAAACGATGCGATGAGAAAATGGTTTTGATCCTTCGCCTTTTATACTCACCACGAATCCACTTTTTTTTCTTTATTTTTTTCTTTTTCTTTTTTCTTTTTTCTTTTCCAAAGAGATAGTAATCTCGTTTTTGAAGCGCTGTGTGTCGCTTTAAATAAAAGAACCCGGTGATAATAAATTAATTAAAAAATTAATTAATGAATTAATTAATGAATTAATAAATTAATAAATTAAGAAATGAAATAAATAAAATAAATTAATCTGTGTACACGCGATTTTAGCGTCATAAATGTAGTTAGTTCTATTCTTAATGTTATTAGCCGTTGAAGCTGTTTTGCGTTAATTTTTCAACGAAAAGGTTTTGTAGTTTGAATTTCTGGGGCAAAAAGAAAAACGAATAATTGGTGTCATTATCACTCGTGAGAGTTGATTTTTTTTCCCCTCTTCATAGGATTGCTTTTTATTATATAATCCATGCAATTTAAAAAGTGGAAAAATATGAAAATGTCACTTGAATGTGTGTTTTGGGATAAACAACGAGTGCATAAATATGTTGCTTAATAAAAACAATTTACAGTTACAAGCTTACAAACTTGTCTCTTTCTCTTTTTCTTTTTCTTTTTCTTTTTTGCAAGATGCATCACCAAAAATAACTTGCTCGTGCACGCCACCTATTGGTTTTTTCAACTTCGACGATTTGCTTCTATTTATTTTTCTTAATTTTTGATTTTGCCGGCGCGCAGCCGGCGCTGGTGCTATTACGCCATCTGGTGGTAGTATTTAAAGTGTATCGGAGATACATGGTTGCTATCAAGGTTATCTTACTGTAATGTTTTAAATTTTAAGCACTAGATGGCAGTTTGTGACGAAATCAATTTTAGATCTTCAGTTGGTATGACCAATCGTTGGCTTGGCAACCACGGCGGGAATTCGAGGGCGGCGCTAATTCAACAAAATACCAAATTCACCGAGCTTTAAAAAGGATAAACTCAACTATACTCTATTTATCATTTCGTGCGCGAAACTCCCATTGGTTAATAACCTACATTGTATCGAAAGTATATATTGTGGCATCTTATTTTAATCCTCTAGTTGAGCTGAGTCGAAAAATCATTGTTTTGTAGTCCAAAAATATTGTTAACAAATGAAAATGCTTGTAAAATATTTTTAAAAAATTATTTACTTTTGGGTTTTTGTATTGTTGCGCACATTTTTTGGCTATGAAACAATGATTTTGTGACTCGGATCGACTAGAGGATTAAAATAAGATGCCACAATATATACTTTCATTAACCAATGGGAGTTTCGCGCACGAAATAATAAATAGAGTATGGAAATTAAATTTCCAATAGTCCAATCGGTCAAAATAAAAATAATAAATATTTAACATAATTTTATTTCTTTGCCACTCAATTTTCTCTTATAATTATAACTTTTTTATGGTTATAAATAGACATAGTTTTGCAGAAAATAAAAAAAATCCAGTTTGCAGTAAACAATTTAGAAATGTGTGTATGTATGGTACAGTAAACGGAACAACTTTTTTCTTTTCTCTAATGCTATTTTTATTTATAACTATAAAAAAGTTAGGAATACAAGGAAAAAGTGTGTGCCTAAAATTCTCAAAAGTAGAATTAAATATAAAAATGAAGTTTAAGCAAAATTATTTTTTTTACATTTGAGTAGGCCCTCGGAACCTCCGTAACTCACTTTGATTTTTTCGTATGCAGCTGCATTGAGCTCACGCGGATCATCAGTTCAGGGCGTGTCTACGTGGTGACTACTCACACCATACAGCAGAGCACTCGAACGAGCATTTCCCGCAGTAATTAGAGAGCTTAGCTGTGCATTGTATTCATATTTCAGCATGGCAAATGAAGATGTAAGTAGTTAGTTAGTTAGTAGTTGTTTGAATTGACTTACCATACGGTACCGTACGATTGTACGAATTGTATTTTCCAGGCAACCGTTACCGACTACGAAGATTTTGACGCGGAACACGACTCGGAGGTTCTCAGAAAAGCCATGAAAGGCTTCGGTAGGTATTAACTCGAGGCGAATGTCCATGGAACCAAATAATTACAAGGTCAAAGGTCGCAGGCACCGACGAACAGGCCATTATCGATGTTCTCGCTTATCGATCGAACGATCAGAGGCTGGAGATTGTCAAAACTTATAAGACAATGTTTGGAAAGGTACCTAATAAAATGAATAAAATGAATAAAATGAATAAAATGAATACCTTAGTTATCAACTGAAATGTTGTTTTTTTAATTTAGGATTTGGTGGATAATTTGAAAAGCGAATTGACTGGAAAGTTCGAGGACGTGATCGTGGCGGTGATGACCCCGCATTACGAGTTTTTAGCCAAAGAAGTTCACAAAGCCATGAAAGGGTTGGGAACGGACGAAGTGACGCTAGTCGAGGTGATCGTGCCATTGTATTTCTCCGATCCGATCAGTTTACTGAAACAAAGTTACGAAAAACGTAAATATCGAACGTCGAAACGTAGTATCGAAATTAGATCGGATCGATTTTTCTTTTGTTTTGCAGTGTACAAGAAATCGTTGGAAGATGCGATAACGAGCGAGTGTTCCGGTCACTTTCGCCGATTGCTCGTGTCCGTTTTGCAGGGACTTCGCGATCCGACCGAACAAGTGGACGAGGACTTGGTGCACAGCGACGTTCAAGTCGGTCGAAATAAAATAAAATAAAATAAAATATAAAATAAATTTTGATATTAAATATTAAATATTAAAATTAAATATTAAAATTGAATTGTAGGAACTGCACGAAGCGGGAGAAGGGCAGTGGGGCACTGACGAGTCGGTGTTTAACAAAATTTTGCTCAATCGAAACTACGCCCATCTGCGAAGGGTTTTCGACGTATACGAACAAGAATTCAGCCGATCGATGGAAACTGTAATAGAGAAAGAAATGTCGGGCGATTTACAAATGGCATTTTTAGCAGTCGGTAATTACGCCTAATTGCATATAATGGCTTATCAATTGAATTAATGCGTTTTTTAGTCAAATCCATTCAGAATCCACCGGCCTACTTCGCCGAACGATTGTATAAGTCCATGAAGGTGAATCTTTATCACCGTGTCACTAATATAATATTTTACTTAAATTTTTTGAAATTAATTTTTTTTTTTTTTCAGGGAATGGGAACCGACGACAAAACTTTGATTCGAATTGTTGTAACTCGATCGGAGATTGACATGAAATCCATCAAAGAGGAGTTTGTTTCCAAATATGGTCGCACTTTGCAGCATTTTATCGCTGTAAGTTTTGATTTACTTATTTTGATACTCGTGCTAATATTCTTTTTTTATTATTATTTTAGGGTGACTGTTCGGGAGACTACAAAAAATTCCTTTTGGCCCTCGTTCGAGATTAAATGTTTTATTGCATTTTCTTTTATTACGAATAACAAATATATATGCTATGTTTTATTCCTAGACACGATGGTATTTTTTGATGTACCTTATGGAAATAAAATTTAAGCAGTTCTCGAAAGTTTTTTTTTTTTTATTTTATAAAAAGAAAAAAAAAAATTTTTATTTTCAATTATTATTATTATTATTATTTTGTAGGGTATATTATGTATGATGTGTCATGAAAGGGTTGAGTTCGCGTGTGTTAATCGATAGTCACGTGATCTGGAAGACCAATGGAAAAAGCGAGGACCCAAGGTCGTATTTGATGCATGGGAGTTGCTGCGATTCAGTTCAGTCAGTTTACTTGCATTTCTAGTGATTAACATTTCACTCGAACAACTTCCGAGAAGAATCAGTTTATAGAGGTAATTTTCCAAGTCATCTTGAGTAATGGATTCTTTTTTTTTTTTCTTTTCTATTTTTTGATGTTGCTTTATTGATATTTAATTTAATTTAATTTGTTTCTTTATTGATTTTAGCATTAATCTCATTTAATACCAATCTTTTGATCCTCTAGTGATAAAATGTTTCATTAATAAGTGTCATTAAGTCATTGGTCAAAAAATATATTTATTTTTAATATAAATAGAATAGGAACCAACTTAATTCTGTAAAAAAAAAAAAAAAAAAATGAAATGAAATCTAATTTCAGTTTCTGTGGCAATTAATTTTGAAATTCGATTCTATTTTTAAATCATCGCATTTGGTGTCGATTAATTTCTATTTTATGATGAAACTTTCAACTAGGTAAAATGGCAACGGTCGTTCCTTTCGATGAATTTGATCCGGAGCAAGACGCCGAAACGCTGAGAGCCGCGATGAAAGGCTTCGGTAAACAACCGGAATTAAATTTGACATTTGCAAATTGCAACTATTGTAAATATTTATTTTTCCAAAAATTAGGGACGGACGAAAAAGCAATCATCGACATTTTGGCCCGTAGAACGAATTATCAGCGACAGGAAATCAGTCTCACGTACAAGTCATCGTTTGGAAAGGTTTGTGCTCAATCTTTTTTATTATTTTAATGATATCACCGGTGACTGGTCCGTCTGTCATTTATCACATGTGGCTTGAGTCATCAATTGGTAGTGCCGAATTTGGTCGCTAGGTAGACTCGTTCGAATAATGCGTTAAGTAAGGGCATGTTTTGTTTTTTTTCTCTAGGATCTTATCAACGATTTGAAAAGCGAGTTGACTGGTAACTTCGAAGATGCGGTGCTGGCGGTTATGACGCCGAAAATCGAGTTTTTAGCCAAAGAAATTAAAGATGCCGTGTCTGGTTTGGGTACGGACGAGGAAACGTTGATCGAGATTTTGGTCCCGAGTGCAAATTACGAGACCCAGGAACTGCAAAACGAGTACGAAGAGAGTAAGGCGAACGAAACGAACTTGTTAATACTAAAGTTATAATGTATTAATTTTTTGGTTTTAATTCTGCAGAGTATGGAAAATCGTTGGAAGACGCCGTAATCGGGGAGACGTCGGGCCATTTTCGCCGTTTGTTGATCTCTCTTTTATGCGTACGATTGTGTTTTCATTTTTCTTTGTTGCTTTTGATGATCGAATATTGATTGGGTTTTGAAAATTTTAGTCGAATCGAGATGAGTCGTGCGTGGCGGCGATGGACGAGGTCGCCGACGACGCTCGTTTGCTCGTGGATGCCGGGGAAAACAGCTGGGGCACGGACGAAAGCGCTTTTAACAAGATTCTAGTCACGCGCAATTTCAATCATTTGAACGCTGTTTTTAACGAGTACGAAAAACTCACCGACCGAACTATCGAAGAGTCGATCGAGAGCGAGACGTCGGGCGATCTGCAAATGGGATATCTTTCGATCGGTCGGTATAAAAATATAACAAAAAAGTGAAATGACCATTTCTTTCTTTCTTTTTTTCTTTTTTTTTCTTTTTCCAGTCAAGTGCGTGCGTAACACGGCGAGTTTTTTTGCCGAAAGATTATATCGGTCGATGAAGGTTAATTAATTAATTAATTAATTAATTAATTAATTATTTAAATTGTTTATTTATCTAATTGAATTTTGAATTATGCAGGGAATGGGAACCGACGATAAAACTCTGATACGAATCGTCGTGATTCGTTGCGAAGAGGATATGATCGAGATTAAGCGGGAATTTGAAGCTGCTTATGGCAAAACCTTGGATGATTTCATTTCCGTAAGAAAAAAAAAGAATAAATTAAATTATAATAAAGTTGACTATAATTTTTTATTTATTTTTTGTAGGATGACGTGTCGGGGGATTATAAACGATTTTTGTTGACTCTGATTCAAGAATAAAGTACTTGGTACTTTAGTAAGTACCTACAGATAGTATACCAACAACTCGAACACAGACAGATAGCGCAGATTGCATTTATTATTAGTTCTATTTAATTGAATTTAATTTTAAGTTTAATTAAAAATGACAGATTTTAATTTTAATAAATGTGCGTAATTCAGTTTTGTGGTTATTATCGTTAATCGGTCGTCTGGCATTTTTTTCTTTTTCTTTTTCTTTTTCTTTTTCTTTTTCTTTTTCTTTTTCTTTTTCTTTTTCTTTTTCTTTTATTGTATATCTAGAATTATATATAAAATAAAATTGAAATTGAAATTGGTTCTAGAAGTGCGTAGGTGATCGAGTTTCTTTCTCACGCGAATTAATCATCTCGGGTCTTCGAGGCTCTTTTCCAGTTCGGCTAAAGCGAAATTGACCAATTGAGCCGAATGTTTCTTCGTATTGGTTACGGTCACCAATTTGGTCCGCGGGTGGAAACCGACTGCACTCGCCTTGATCACGTAGTCGCCGGGGGTGAGTAAACGCCAGTATTCGCCAGTGCCCGCTGCGAGCGAAATCATCATCATCATCGAGTTTTAAAAAAGGAATTAAAAGGCCAACTTACCCGTCGTGATGTCGTGATTGATGACCGAGAGTGCGTTGTTCGTCACGTTGGTGACTTGAATCACCGCGTTCGCCACGGGTTCGCCCGTCATTTCGCTCCGAACGAATCCCTTAATGCCGATGTGAGTCTGGAATGAGATGAATTTTCTATTTTGCAATTTATGATTTATTTTTATTTTTATTTTTATTTTTATTTTTATTTTTATTTTTATTTTTATTTTACCTGCCACATGTAATGAATCAACGCGTCTTTGTTGTTGTCCCATTCGTCCGGCAGCATGCGCTCCGGCGCGAATTTCAAGCAGTTCATCTCAACGGTGATGTCGAACGTGTTTGAGCTGAGGTAGTTGAAATCCTGCATGCCGCCTTGGAGACTGTACCAGGCCGCTCCGTTGGTGATGCCGCCTTGTCGACCGAATTCGGGTGGCGTTTGGTTCCGACACGGGACGTTGTCCGGTTTGCCCATGTGTTTGTGTTTGGACGCGTAAGACAGAGCCAGGTGCCTGATCGATATGATCGATGATGACAATTGATGAGTTGAGTTAGGGACTTTATTTACCTGAAGGTTTCGTCGTCGGGCGAAACGCTGTAATCGCGATTTTTGCCGCCACGAGCCTCGTCGTACGGGTAATTGGCGACCACATCGCCGTCGTGTAAATTGGCCGACAGTACGAACGGGTGATGCATGATCCAGTGCATGGCGGCCACAGTTTCGGGCTGCGGCTAAGGTAAAAAGGTAAAAGGTAAAAAATAAAAAATAAAAAATAAAAAATAAAAAATAAAAAATAAAAAATAAAAAATAAAAAATAAAAAATAAAAATAATTATTATTTATTTATTTTCTTTTCTTTACGACGTAATCGAGTTTCTGTAATTCGCTCAACAGGTGATTATTGCGAGAGGTATTATTTTCTTCGAATACGAGTTGGTCCAAGTCCGGGAAATCGCGATTCAGATCGACGCGGTTGGCGTTTTGCCGCCCCAGCAACCAGTCGATGTGCGAAGGTTTCTGCGATAAAATGTTAAAGTGATAAAGTGATAAAATACAAATAGCGTTTGTTAAGTTTTGAAAGAAGTCGGTGTTGGCTTTTCCGCAGTACTCACTTGAGCGGCCGCTACTTCCCATCCGTCCGGATTTAACGAAGGTAAAATATGAATTCTGGTATGGTTAAGTAGATCCCGGATTTGTTCGTTTCCGTTTTCGTATTCGTCGCACAGATAATGCGCCAGTTTAAGAAGCATTTCTCTTCCCACGACTTCGTTGCCGTGCATGTTGGCCGAATACTTGAACTCCGGTTTTACTTAAATAATATTAAATAATATTAAATAATATTAAATAATATTAAATAATATTAAATAATATTAAATAATATTAAATAATATTAAATAATATTAAATAATATTAAATAATATTAAATAATAGTAATAAATAATTAAAGTAATTACGGGGCAGGTGAAATCCGGGCCGATTGGATAATTCGATGACACTGAGAGGGACGCCGCGCACGCTGGTGCGATCCAAAACGTACAATCGAGTAATGGTTGGGCAATTTCTGTGCACGTCTTTCAGGGTTTGTGCGAGTTCTCGATTGTTGTGATGTTTTAGTTTGAACGCGGTCGGAAGATGTCTCGCGCAATTCTTGTTGGTTTCGAGTAAGAAAAGATAAAAGCAAAAAACGAACGAGCGACGTATGACTGCGAACATGGCTCTTTCTCCGCACTTAACTTATTGACGCATCACATATATTTTTATTATTTATTATTATTTATTATTCATTAATTCATTAATTCATTATTCGGCTATTAAAAAAAGAAAAGTAACAACAACTAACACTTTTATTGTTTCTAACTTGATGGTTCTAACTTTCGCGATCCGATTGCATCGCGATGCAGAGCAATGCATCAGGTGGGATGAAAAATAAGATGTAATTATATTTTTATTATCGAACAAATGGAATGAATGAATGAATAAATTAACTAATTAATTAATTAATGTGGTTGCGAATGGGATGTGAGTTTCCGGCACAGCTATCTAATCTACGGTATTTTCTAAATCTTTTTTATTTTTATTTTTATTTTTATTTTTATTTTTATTTTTATTTTTATTTTTATTTTTATTTTTATTTTTATTTTTATTTTTATTTTTATTTTTATTTTTATTTTTATTTTTATTTTTATTTTTATTTTTATTTTTATTTTTATTTTTATTTTTATTTTTATTTTTATTTTTATTTTTATTTTTATTTTTATTTTTATTTTTATTTTATTTTTTATTTTTTAAATAAAAAATTATAAATTATGTATTCTGTACTGTTTATTCGTAATTAGACCAGGTGTGCTTCTTCGGCCGGGTTCTCGAGATGGCCAGTCAGAGGCTCACACGGTGGGTAGCCAAGCGGGACGAGTGCAGGTGCGCATCACTCTTGGCGCGCTCACTCGCTCACTCGCATACTTCTTCCGTTCGTTCGACTGACTAACAATACACCGACCGATATTATTTCTCATCTAGAAACCTCTTTTTTACTTCTATCGGAAATGCACGCGATATATTGTCCGAAATGTTTAATTAGGTAAGAAAAAAGTAAAAATTATTTTTATTTTATTTTAAAAAATTTAAAAAATGTGTTGCGGGATTTTACAGTCTCTCCCCTCAACAGGATGTTGGATGTGTTGTTGAGGTCAAGGTTTTGGTCTAGTGAAAAAAGAAAAAAATATTAAGATTTGGAAGAAAAAAAAGACTCTTTCTTTCTCTTTCTTTCTTCTCTTCTCTCGCTTCGCTTAATTATTTGAATGCTTCACTAGACATCAACATGTGTTTATTTTTCGCAACACCTGCTTTTATAATACCGCGTACCGGTATATTTTTCTTTTTCTATTTGTTTGCCAGTTGCGTTAACCGAATGCTGTTTCGACAAAATTAGCGATGTGGTCCTTGCCAGGACTGATCTTAATTAATTTTTACGTTTTTGAACTTCTCGGCTACTCAGGTAATAATTATTTTATTTTTTTTATTTTTTTTTAATTTAAATTTTTAAATTTTTAAATTTTTAAATTTTTAAATTTGTAAATTATTCTTTTTTAGTGTTGGCGAATCACCCGCCGAAATTCATTCTAAATGGAGAGAGCGAGATTTTATTACAGTTGAGAGAAGGCGCCGATACACCTGTTGGTGAGTAGTTGTTTTTTTCTTCTTTTGTGCGTCGTTCGTACGAGTGAATCGAGTTTCCTTGAACCCGAAAGGAAGTGTCATCTACACCGTGCACGGGGAAGATGAAGATGGGGACCAGCTGACGTTCGGAGTACAAGGAATGTTGGCTTCCGAATTTCTGCAAATTCAATCTTCCAACGCGAGCGAAGCGAACGTAGCGAACGTAGCGAACGTAGCGAACGTAGCAAATGTCGTTTTGCTGCGAGAACTAGATCGAGAGGTAATTAAAAACATTTAAATCGAGTGTTGGGTTGGAAAATAAAGATGTTAAATAATAAGAATAAGAGGTAGCCGACGTGTCCTTTTTTATTAGAGCAGGAAGTCAGGAAGCATGTGTCATGTGATTAACTTTGCTGCTCTGGCAAAAGGTCATTTTGTCATTTTGTCATTTTGTCATTTTGTCATTTTGTCATTTTGTCATTTTGTCATTTTGTCACTCTGACCTCTTTTTTTCAAATTTTTTTTTTTGATTTTTATTTATTTGTTATTTGTTTAAGGAAATGTAATATCATAATATTTAAATTAGTTTAATCCTTTAATAAAAATGATAAAATGAAATTTCTGGCGTGGAACTGCATTCTTGGTTCTCGGTGTAATCCGGTGATTATATTCTTTTCTTTTCTTTTCTTTTCTTTTCTTTTCTATATTTTTGTTGTTTGCAGACCAAAGATGAATATAGTTTCATTCTGAGTCTCACGGATGGAAATTTAGGTGACGGGAACTATGTGAGTTGAATTAGTTGAATCGAGTGAACTAGACTAATTGGACCTTTGTTTTTGTTTAGATTACTCAGTCGATGATCATCTTGGTGTTGGATGTTAATGACAACGAACCCATATTTAAATCGTATAATTCCAGTGTTTTAGTCAAAGAAGTAGAAATTATTTAATTAAACTTTTTAATTTAAAATAAGTAAAATGTCACTTTGTTTCAGAATTCCCTGCCCGGTGAAATCGCGAGTTTAGAGGCCACCGATCGGGACGAGGGTCCATTCGGACAAGTTTTATACGAATTACAAGTAAATAATAACTAAGAAATTTAAAAAAAATTAGGTTAGACACCTCGGTTCGGTTCGGTTCGGTTCGGTTCGGTTCGGTTCGGTTCGGTTCGGTTCGGTTCGGTTCGGTTCGGTTCGGTTCGGTTCGGGCGATTGGATTTGATGATGTTTTGCGTGTTTAATCAATAGTGAAATTATGCTAATTAAATTTAATTAACTTTAGGAACCGGATGGAAAAAGTGGTAAATTCCAAGTGCAAACAGTGAACGGCAAAGGCGTGATTTCGCTCGTACAAGAGTTGGATTACGAGAAGATCAACATTTATCAATTAGAAATCGTAGCCAAGGTTCGAGTTTTTCGTTTTTTATTGATTCATTTTTACAATGAAATATTTGAAATATTTGAAATATTTGAAAAGGATCAACCGAGTTTCGGGAGGCGAAACACAGCAACGGCTGCCATCTTAATTAAAGTGGTTGATGTCCCCGATCAGCCGCCGCAATTCATTCACGTGCCATCCATAACGAGAATTGCCGAGAACTTACCCCAGGGTTCGCTCGTGTTGCGAGTCAAAGCGGTCGACGGCGACCGCGGCGTCAATAACCAGATCTCCTACTCGCTGCAAGAAGGTTCGTTAATATAGACTATAGAATTCATGATTTATGATGATAATTCAAATAATTCAAATTATTCAAATCAGCGAGCGAACACAAAGGCTTATTCGTCATTCATCCGAGCACGGGTCAGGTGTTCGTGCAGGGGACGTTAGACCGGGAGGCCGAAGGATTTTTAGACGGATACATATTGCAAATCGAAGCGTCCGAAGTGAACTCGACGGTGTACCCAGTGCCGTCCGCGAGCACCGAAGTGACGGTCATACTCTTGGACGTTAACGACGAGACTCCCAGGTTCGCGAACGACTCGTACATCGGCGATATCGTCGAAAATGCGCAGATTAACATTCCGGTGAGGTTCACTTCCGGCGTGGCGGAAGTGGTCGACTACGACCAGGGTAAAAATGGAACTTTCCGGTTATTCGTCGAGGGAGAAAACGGAATGTTCGACGTTTCGCCGCACGAGGGCATCAACGAAGTCACTTTTTTGATTCGCGTCAAAAACTCGTCGCTGCTCGACTACGAAAAGACGAAAAAAGTGGATTTCAAAATCGTCGCCCGCGAAGTCGTGGCTTCCGGTGCCAAATCGAGTTCGGCCAACGTGACCGTGTACATTCAGGACAGCAACGACAACGTGCCGCAGTTCGTCGAGGAGGAGTACGCGGCGAGGATTGCGGAGAACGTCACTCTGGGCACGACTGTGGTCAAGATCCAAGCGCGGGATGCTGATTCGGGCCAGTTCGGCAACGACGGGCTCCGATACACGCGGATACACGGCCAAATCGCCGACAGATTGCATTTGGATGCGCTGACGGGCGTCATCACGGTGCGCACGGCTGAGCACGGTTTCGACAGGGAACTCGTCGCGCAGTATTTCCTTACGGTCGAAGCCAGAGATGACAACGGGCTGGGCAACGCCAACACGGTCAAGTTGGTCGTGTTCGTCGATGACGTCAACGACAATAGTCCGCAGTTCAGCGAGGAGAAGTACGAGAGGAGCGTGTACGAAAACCAAGTGCAGTTCGCTACGCCGCTCGTCGTGCACGTAAGAAAAAGAAAGAAAGAAAGAAAGAAATAAATAAAAATAAATATTTCATTTTCATTTTCTTTGGGTTGCAGGCGGTGGATAGGGATCTGAATGGCACCGCGAACAGCAACATTTCGTACAGTGTAGTGAGCATGACGCCATCTATCGACATTAGCATGAACGAGACGAGCGGCGAACTCTCGCTGAACTCGCCGCTGGATTACGAATTGCTGCACGATTCCGGACAAGTTCGCACCGTTAATGTGACTGTACGAGCAGCGGACCACGGCGAGCCGTCGCTGCACACCGACACGCTCGTCACGATATTCGTCATGGTTGAATTCATTTATTATTTTATTCCAAGTTCGATGTACGAAATTTAATTTTTTTATTTTTTTTTTTTTTTTTTATTTTAGGACGTTAACGATAATATTCCGCAATTCGATTCGAGTTTGTATTCGGCGTCGATTCCGGAGGACACCGCGAGCGGGAAATTGGTTTTGAAAGTCCACGCGACCGACGCGGACTCTTCGGCGGCGTTCGGTCGCGTGATTTACCAAATGGAGTCCGGATTTCACGATAAATTCGTCGTCGATTCTCAAACCGGAGCGATAAACGTCGCGTCGGCGGCCAATTTGGATCCGGATCTCACTCGACCGAAAACATATTTTTACGCGTTTCAAGTGATCGCGTTTGACGGGGGCATCGGATACGATCAAAAGTTATCGAGCGTTTTGGTCAACATCACCATTACCGACGTGAACAATAAATTGCCCGAATTTGAGGAATTGGGGGTGGTGCAAGTTCTGGAAAACAAACAACCAGGCGAGGTGCAATATTCAATTTATTAATTTATTATTTAATGCATTTTAATGGTACGACGAACCGGTTTTTTGTGTTTAGATCGTCGCAAACTTGACGGCCACGGATGAGGATTCTTCGGCCAAACTGGAGTTTGCGTTCGATGATTCGCGCTGCGAAGCGAGGAACGAGGAAGGAGCACTGGTCAAGGATTTTAATGTTTCGAGCATGTTCGATTTGGATTCGGACACGGGCCTCATACGGTTGGCTTCGAGTTTCGATCGAGAAACTATCGAAACGGTGAAATTGTTGGCCATCGTTCGGGACGTTGGAGCTGCGAATGGGACGCAGACCGCCACGAGTAACGAAACGATCGAAATGTTTAATTTGAGAATTTTTTTTTTTTTAATGAAATGAATAATTGCAGCGACCGTGACTGTGAAAATCGACGACGTAAACGATAATCCGCCGGTGTTTCGGAAAAAGATGTACTCGCAGGGCGTGTTGGAGAATTCGAAACTGTCGACTCACGTACTGACCGTGGTCGCTTACGATGCGGACGTCAACAAAACCGTGTCGTACAGTCTGAACGGAAGTGCGAACATCACGCGTTTAGTCAAACTGGACTCCGAAACTGGTGAGATGAGAAAATAATTAATTTTTTCTTTATTTTAATTTAGTTTATTTTTATTTTAGGGGATATTTCGGTGGCGAAGAAGATCGACCGCGAGCAATTTAGTTGGCTCAACTTCAGCGTACTGGCCACCGACAGCGGTATCCCGCCCAAAGCGAGCGTCGTGAACGTGAGCGTTCAAGTGCTGGACGAAAACGACAACAATCCGATATTCGAGCAGAGCGAGACGAACTTTTCCATTCCCGAGGATGCGGATCCGGGAACGAAAGTATAATTAAATAAAAGTTGTTGGAAATTTATAGTAAGCGAGTAAAATGAGTAAAATTGCAGGTTGGAGTAATCCGCGCCAAGGACGCCGATTCGGGAGTTTACGGCAAAATAACGTATTTGTTGGATAAGAAAACGTCGGTGGGCAAATTCACGATCGATCCGAACTTGGTAAAATATTACTTCTAGTGGAATGAATTTTTTTACGATTGAAATTTTTGATTCGTTTTCAGGGAGTTTTGGTCGTCGCCGATAAATTGGACCGCGAAACGAGAGATAACTACAACTTGATCGTGGAAGCGTGGGACAATTATCAGTACGGATTCAGTAACCGGGAGAGCAGGAATGCGTTCAAACAGGTGTTTATTAAAGTGTTGGACGTGAACGATCAAGTGCCGCTCATAGCGCCTCACGAAGGCTGTTCGGTCATCACCGAGTATCATCGCGTCGGCGAGACCATACGCGTGATCCGTGGCAGTGACGGCGACGAATTTTCGTCTCCAAACAGCAGGATGAGTTTTTCCATCGTCGATGGCGATGTCCACGGTGAATAATTCAATAATTAATTAATTAATTTTAATTTAATTAATTTTTCTATTGAAGGATTGTTCAGCATCGAGAGCATCGATCGGAGTTCCGCTCGTTTGGTAGCGTCGAAATCGTTGAAGCAGTACGTGGGCAACTCGAGTTTGACCATCAAAGTGAGCGACGACGGATTGCCGCCGTTGTCCTCGACGGACGTTTTGAACGTGTGCGTCACCGATTTCAACGACCACGCGCCGAAATTCAAAAGACCTTCTCAAAATTTTACCGTGCGAGTGCTCGAGGATAGTCCCCCGGGGACCACCATCATCCGAGTGGAAGCCGACGACGAAGATACCGGAGCGAACGGAATCGTCAAGTATCGCATCAAGAACGATTCGTTCGGCCATTGGCGATCGTTCGCTATCGATTTGGACAACGGGACGATAACTTTGCTCACGAATTTAGATCGTGAAACTCAAAAACTTTATCAGGTTTTATTCAATTTATTTATTTCTTTATTTATTTATTCATTTATTTATTTTTTTTATTCAATTATAAAAGATTCGCGTGGAAGCTTTCGATATGGGCGTTCCGACCGCGCTCGCGACCGATTTGGATTTGAACGTTTATGTGAAAAATGTTAACGACGTTGAACCCCGTTTTACTCAAAAACAGGTACCGTACTCCGATATAATTTTGAGCAAATAAATGAATATTAAATTTTATTCGATAAAGTATCAAGTTCATTTTACCGAAAATTCGGAACCCGGTGCTGAGAAACACGTGTTGCTGGGCACGGTCGACGAAGAGGCGTACGACGAGGATGAAAAACAGAGCGCTGTGTGCTACTACATTATTTGTGAGTGCTTTTTCTTAAGATTTTGTACCGAGTACAATTTTTATTTAGGTATTTTATTTTATTTGAAGCCGGAAACGAAAAGAATTTGTTCGATTTGGATAAATTCACGCACGTGTTTCGGAACGTGGAGCCGCTGGACCGAGAACAAGACGAAGAACATCGTCTCGTCGTGTCCGCGTCGGAAGACTGCGTTCAGTCTCCGAAAAAAGCTTCGTCCGAGATTTCGACGATGAATCTGCTCGTCAAAGTGGACGACGTGAACGACAATCCGCCCGTGTTCCAACGTCGCGTGTTCACGGGCGGCGTGACGACCGAAGCGCAGTTCGGCACCGTCGTGTTGCAACTGCAAGCGTACGACAGGGACGTGGGCAACAATGCGCGGCTCACTTACTACGTGAACGGTCCGGTGTCGAGGCGGTTGACGGAAGGAGTCCAGGGCGAAATCAGCGTTCGGCCGTTCATAGTCAACGTTTCGAGTGGCGAAGTCAATTTGAATTTCGACCCTCAGAAGGGAATGAAGGGATATTTCGATTTTTCCGTGCTCGTCAACGACACGGGCAGTTTCTACGACACGGCCACTGTATATGTGAGTTTTTTAAATTCAAAAAGAAAATAATAATATTATTTTTTTATTTTTTTTTTTTTCTGTAAACAGATTTATTTATTGCGAGCGGATCAAAGAGTGAAGTTCGTCGTGCGATTGACACCCGAGGAATTGCGAGAAAAAATCGAATATTTCCGAGAGTAAATTGATTTTAATTTTAATTAAAAGTGAATTTTTACGAATTGTTTTATTTTTAGTGTTCTCGGAAACATTACAAACGCCATCGTGAATGTTGATACTTATAAATATCATTCGCATACCGATGGAACCGTGGATAAAAGAAAGTAATAAAATTAAAACAAATTTTTTATAATTTAATGAAAATGAAAATTTAATTTTGATTAAATTCTCTTTATTTTTTAGGAGCGATTTGTACGCACATTTTGTGAGAAGAACGGATAACACGATAATGGAGGTTTCTAACGTGTTGTCGTTGATCGACGAAAGCAACGAATTTCTCATAGCGCTTTATCAAGATTTAAACGTGATCGAAAGTCGAGTAATCAATTAATATAATACTGTATTTTCTTTTTCTATCGTTTTGTCATTTTAAAATTCGATTCGTTTAGCCGGCCGAAGATGACTTTATGTTCGAGACCGACGATTTAGTGCGAGCTTGGCTGATCGGACTCTCGGTTTTCCTCGGCGCGATGCTTATTTTGGTAGTGACGGTTTGTCTCGCTCAAAGGAATAAATACGAACGGAAATTAAGAGCGGCGACGGCGACTGCATTTGGTAAAATTATATTTCGAAGAAGAAGAAAAAAATTTTGAATTTTTTATTTTATTTTATTTATTTATTTTTTTTTAATAATAATAATTAAAAAAAGGATCTCAGGATTCTGGATTAAACCGCATCGATCTTCCCAACACAAATCAACATTCCGTCGAAGGGTAAATTATTTTTCTCATTTTTAATTTTCTTAAAATAATTTTAAATTTCGACGTAGCTCGAATCCCATTTGGATGCAATCCTACACCAACGATTGGTACAAAGATGAGGACAGTCTGAGGTAGGTAGGTGTCAACATTTTGATTAATTTGGCGTTAGAAAAGGATTTTATTTAAATAATATTTGTTTTTTAAAAGTAATGTATCCGAACACAATTCTTTGGACGAAAATGCGCTGAATACGAGTAGTAATAAAAACCGACTAAGTAACGACAGTTTGAACACTAATTTACAAGTACAAAATAATTTGAACAAAAGTAATATTTATGAAACTGTAGATAAGAGATTATCAAATTTTATGATCGGAAAGTTGGAAGTAACCGAGTTGTAGGAAAAAAAAAGAAAAGAAAAAAAAAGAAAAAAAGCCGACAAAAAACTCGTTAAATTTAAAAATGTACATTTATTTGCTTTCGTAAGAATAAATTTCTTTTTATACGCTTTGATTAAAAAAATAGAAATCGCTTCGCTTATTTACTTTTTACAAATTTTAATTCACTCCGACATTTGAAAGTACAATGAAATATCAGCACGAATCAACTTACAAGAGTGGCCGATCCGAAAGAAGGGCCGCTAACGGGATCGGATAACTCCACTCTTTTATTTTCTACCGACGATCGTGACGTCATAAATTGTGACACGAGCGTGGCAGTCGGGAGTTTTGTTGCGAAAGAAACGCGACCGGGATGAAATTTAGACGGGATCTCGAACCGGAAGGGGTTCCAGACAGTCACGTGACGGCCCGAGCGCGCTTATTTGCATAAGCGACTTTGAGTAAGTTGGCTCTGGGACAAAGGAACTGCTGTTCGGAGATGGATTTTTCATATTCCCGAGGTAAGTAAAAGAGAGTTGAACGTGCGTAGAAGATGGGTTAAATTGTCAAGCGATCGAATCGAGTGTCCGCGCCGTTCGTGCCGTTGCAGAAACGAAAAAAGCGCGAGAGAGAACATGCACAAAAGATAGGCCTATCGGGGCCGACCACGGTATCCTCGGGCTTTTGTCACCTGGTCGGCCACCGCGGCCCGTTGAAAGCGGACAAACCGTCGTGTCGAAAAAGTTCCGACTTTTTTCCACGATTCGCGTTGCAGTTGGTGCTCGAACGAGGTGAGAAATTTAATTTGCCCACAAACTGGCAACTGGCATATGCAAATGACGGCTCGGACCGTGTGTCAATAGTTAGGCCTATTTGTAATGGAATGGAATGGAACGGAACACGACGGCTTCGGTTCGGCTTATTGTGACTACTTGACAATTTTTCTCATTTTTCAGCACGCTCGTTTTCAACTTTTTTTCTCTTTTCCTTTATTCCCGCTGCGGAGATCGCCAGTTGTAAGTGAAACTATTTCCGTTTGTTTTGTCGTCAAAAAGAAAAGAAAAGAAAGACAAACAAAACAAAAAAATAACATTTAAAAATTGGAATATTAATTTTTTTAAAAATTTTATTTATTTTATTTATTTTATTTTATTTTATTTTTATTTATTTATTTTTTATTTTTTATTTTTTTTGGCTAAGCGGTGTCGTAGGAAATTCCACGCAACTGGTGATGAGTCAGTCGATGTGTTCCGAGTAAGATGACTGTATGAATAATAATAATTTATTTCTCTTCTCTTCTCTTCTCTTTTCATCTCGTCCGGATTGAAAGATGAGACGACTTAAATGAAATGAACGATAACGGCAAAGAAGCGCCCACGTTACAGGTGCTGGACAGCGGAGGACGATACAACTCATTCGCGTCGATGGACGACGGAGTGGTGCGCTTCGGCCAAGTGATGCCCAATTCGCCCGTGCAGGCCGCGATGGACAACTTAAACAGACTGACTCCGGGCCAGACGCAAGGTGGCCAGTGCTGGCCGCCCTACCCGTACGGCGAGCCCAACAGCCGCGGCGTGGGCGGATACGAACACTACCGGCCGTACGCGAGTTTCACGGGCCAGTTCGCGGACGCGGTGTCGGGCGAACAGTTCGCCGGCAACCACACGGGGTTCCCGATGCGCTACCAAGAGGTGACGGCCAAACCGGACCCGCTGATGAGCAACAACCACTTGTTGTGCTTGGACGACGGACTGGGCTACCCGATGCCCGAGACTCGCGCCGCTTCTTTGCCGCCGTTCAGCTCGATCAGCACGCAGTCGCAGTCGCTGCCGCCGCGCCCGCAGTCGGCCGTCAAGGACGAGATGCGCGGCTACGAGGAGGGACTGGGCGCGCGTCTGTCGGGCGGCAGCAGCACGCCGAGCCACAACGAGTTCGGCGAAGGACTGACGGCGCGGCTGCTGGAGCGCGGCATGAGCCTGCCGTCGCGCGAGGAGAACTACACGCCGCCCGTGCAGTATCGGCCGTGGGAGGCGAACCCGGGTCCGGGACCTGTGCGCGTGAGCAGCCGATCGCAGAGCGACAACAGCCAGACGCCGCCCAGCTCGTCGGGCGCCTACCCCGACAAGCGCGACGAGGACGGCAGCGGCGACGCCAGATCGCCCTGGTACCGAACGGCCAAATCGTCGGACTCGTCGAACCTGATCTCGCTGGACAAGCCGAACGACATGAACAACTCGAAGGGCGCCAGCAACAGCAACAATAACAATGCGAGCGACAACAACCACACGGAGTCGGCCGGCGGCGCCACCTACTCGACGCTGACCAAAGTGCCGCCGCAGTTCCCGTCGGACGTGGCGGCCGACATCGGCAGGCTGCCGTTCACCGCCAACACGTTCGGCTACTTCCCGCCCGGGCCGCCGCCGCCGCCGTCCGCGCACTGGGAGTATCGCAACGAGGTGCCGCTCGTTCCCCCGCCCGGCTCGCAGTTCGTGGACGAGCGACAGATGCGCGCGGTGGGCGGAAACGGCGCCCGTCACTCGCATCATCAGCACCAGTCGGTGTCCCAGCAGCCGCCGCCGCAGCAGCAGCAGCACCACCATCACAGCCACGGCCAAGGCCCCTACTGCCAGAACGGGAACGACAATTACAAGTCGTTCGGGGGGCACATGAACGATGCGCATTCGCCGGGCATGCAGCACAATCCGCCGAACGCTCACAATTTCTCAGGAAGCGGCGGGTTGCGCGCACTCAAGTCGGAGATGGAGCCGGGGCTGAAGGGCGGCGACAAGCACGCGTCGGGCACGTCGGGTTTGGGCTCGAAGGCGGGCGAGGGACGCGGCACGAAGAACCCGGCGAGCGGCGACGATGCGAACGAGAAGAAACCAAAGAAGCAGAAGAGGAAACGGTGCGGCGAGTGCCTCGGTTGTCAGCGGAAGGACAACTGCGGCGAGTGCGCGCCCTGTCGGAACGACAAGAGTCATCAGATCTGTAAGATGAGGCGGTGTGAGAAACTGATTGAGAGAAAGGTGAGTGGAGCCTTGTCCAGTGTGGAGCCCGTGGCCAACAAGCTCGAGTGTCCCGACCAGAATCGGGAACCCAGTTGGTGGTAACCGAAATTCGTTCGTTCATTGTAATCCTTCATCGACAGAAAGAGAAAAAAAAAAAAGAAAGAAAATGAAATATTTTTTTTACATTATTTTTTTATTTTATTTTTTTTTTATTTTTTCTTTTTATATTCAAATACCTCATTTTTTGACGTAATTTTTTTGCGTTAATTTTTACTCATGTCCATCAGTTTTTTTTAATTTTTATTTTTATTTTTATTTTTATTTTTTGATTTCGGGTGTTTATAATGACAGTATTTCTGTACACAGTATTTTTACTCTCTTTACTTTTTCCCTTTTATTCGGCAGCTTATAAAATGCCAGACAGTATTCCCAATATTGTGAGCTCAAAAGTATTTTTTTTATTTTATTTTTTTTTTTTTTATTTAGTTATTTCCCCTTTTAAATCGCAAAATGGCTGTGAATAATTGATAATTCCTATTGAAATAAATAAGAGATTTTGATTCTCGGTGTGAGAAATTGTTCCTATTTAAGCGTCGATTCGAAAAACTAACAGCCAAATCGTGGCGGTTGGTTGCGAGTGCAGCTGGCCCGTTTGAAAATGTAGCATAATAAATAATAATATTAATACTAATACTAATACTAATAAAAAGAAAGAAAGATAGAAAGAAATAAATAAAAATATTTTTGTTAAAATGAATAAAATGTATTTTTCGAGAGGTTTACGACGCGAAGACAAAGGTTGGCTCGTTGGTGTCAGGTGTTTTGTCGGAAATCGTTCACCGTGGCCATTCTGGAATTCTCGTCTCGCTCATAGAGGATAGAGGATAGAGAGAGAGAGGTGGGGGGAGGGACCGGGACCCCCGTCTCACCACCCAACCAACCAACCAACCAACCATCCATCCACCCGACCAACTTTCTTTTACCCGCGCTCTTGGGTGTGAAACTTGTTTTTCACTCGCGAGTGTTGTCAAAAGATGTGTCATTAATGCACTTTGTGTCTGGCACCCATCGACTAGCATTTCCTATTACTACCAAGTACTAACTACTACCTCTCGTCTCGTGTGCCTTAAAAATTCCACTTTATTATTATATTCTAGTCTTTGAAGACATAACAAAACTGGCCAACTTCACTCGTAACCAACTGCCAAAATGAATCCAGTGTGCTAATAATTTAATTTTTTTTTTTTTTTTTTTTTTTGTTTTTTAAATTTTTTTTATTATTTTTATGAATGTACATTTTTTTCCCCGTTTGCAGTTTAAAAGGACAAACAAAACTCTGACATTCCCGTAGTACTCATGTAAAAATACTGACAGATTTGAAACGATATTTTTGGACAATATTGAATTTTTAAAAGAATATGGAAAAATAATAATAATAATAATATGAAAAGTATCTTCCTGCATCTCGAACTTGATTAAATCTAGGGAAGTTTTGTGAAAAGAAAAAAAAGTGCCAGAGTTGATGTAACTTGGGTCTCCACAATCTCCACAATCTCTCCGAAATTCATGTGTACCTGAATGACGATGGATCGCCATTTCCCTGATAATTGGTTCGTTTCATGCCCTTTTTTGCCACAAGGGACCCGTTTTTTATTTTTTATTTTTTATTTTATTTTATTTTTTTTTTTTTTTTTATAAAAAGTAACTTATCATTTTTTGTATTATTGTATTTTTGTGTAGTTTTTAGACTTTATATAGACTCGCGATAACATATATGTAGATACGACTACTTAATTGATCGATTTTTGATATACATATATACATATATATTATATATATATATTTTTTTATTCTCATTAAAAAAGTTCCTCCTCCAGAAAGGGCATGTTTGAATCGAACGTCAGACTCACGTGATCCATCTCATTTTTGATTTTTTGCTCAAAGGCTTTAATCGTGTTTCTCAGGTAAAATAGTAATAATTAATATGTCAACCAGGTGAAATGGCGAAATTGCGAAATGCTCTCTTTCTCCACAGAAATCTGAGAAAACACATTTTTGATCGTTTGCAAAATAAATTCATTTACCTGGTTGTATACAATTTTATAATTTTTTATTTTTTATTTTTTAATTTTTGATTATACATACAAGTAGTTTTTTTTTGTGTTTTTTTTTGTTTCGTTTTGCGATGTCTTGCCTCGTTGTGTGCCATCCCGATGCTTTTTGTGAAAAGGGTGCAATAAGAAATGACCAAACTGCGCCTAATTTTCTTTTTATTTTTTTTAAACGCGACACTGTTTACATGATGTCGAGTTAGAGTATCGCCAAATGCCCACGTCTTTAGGCTAGAAACTGACACGGGCAAATTTTTAATTTAAATTTTATTTTATTTTTTAAATTAATTAATTAATTAATGAGAAATTTATTTACTCGTCCCAGCCATTTTTTCTTTTGCCTCTCAAAGTGTCCAACTGTAGAAGCCATTAATTTTATATATTATTATTTTTTTTATTTTTTTTATTTTTTAATGAAAGAAAGAAAAAGTTTGTAATAATTGTGTTTTGTGTGCACTCGCATTTTTACATTTTTTTAAAAACAAAAAAACAAAAAAAAAAAAATGATTTTTTTATTTTTTTTATTTGACTATTGTGTTTAAAAAGAAATAGAAATACCTACCGTATGCACTTTTCCGTAATTGATGGTCAGAACCTATTTTTTTATAACGAGTGCGTGTATAACGTGTGTGTAAATGCCAAAAATGCTCGCAAGGAATAAATCCCATTTGGTATTTATTCATTTTTTTATTATTATTATTAATTATTATTATTATTATTATTATTATTATTATTATTATAAAAAAAATTAGTAAAGCTTTCAAGTCGAAGAAGTAAGCGTTTTGTTATTTGATTGCGCACTAACGAGTGAAATCGCACATCTTCCATCTTCCATCTTCCTTCTCCTTCTCCTCCTCATCCTCATCCTCGCACGAGTTTGGTTCTGAGCATGAATTACACGTTTTTATTATAATTTTAAAAATGAAAACTGAAAGCATTTTGTGACACTGTAAAACTTTATGCATAGAAAAACAACTTTTTGTACAGAAATAAAAGTACCAATACCGACGTTTTTTAGACTGTTTATTACGAAAAATAAAATGAAAAAAAAAAAATGATGAAAATATAGAAAAAGAAAAGAAAAAAAAAAAAGAAAAACAATAATAAAAATATTATTCCTATTGTATGCAAGAAATAAAGTAATTTATTTGAAATGTCGAATGTTTGATTCTATAAATGCACAAATCGATCGATCGGATAGGAATAGGTGGACGGACGGACGGACGGACGGACGGACGGTTGTCGAGTTGCCATTTATCCCACGGTAATTTATTTGTTGCGAATCAATAACGAGGTATGCGATTGAGAACGAGTGAGTGTGCTGTGCATGTGCTGCGTGTGTACTTGGCTTTTGCTGATAGTAAACGGGTTTGAACCATTTTCGCAACGAGGGGTTTTCATGGCGAACAAAAGGAATGAAAGAGCGAAATGAGGCCAGCTGTTGTGCCGACCCGACCGATGTGATTTAAGTCGAGCGGGACAGGTGTCCGACGACGAAAGGAAAGAAAAGAAAAAGAAAGAAAGGAAAGAAAAGTAAAAATCGCCTTTTGACAAATCCGTAAACACGTTTATCGCGCAAATAGAAAATAAAAATAATTTTTATTGATTTTAGCAGTCTTGTAAGCGAGGACGAAAATATGGCGGACGAGAGGCGATAGAAGAACGCTTCGTGGTTGGTCGCTCTCGACACGCGCAGCGCAGGAAGAGGGAGAGAAGAGGAGAGGAGAGGAGAGGAGAGTCAGAAACGTAGCCGTCCTCGTGTTTTGGGCTTCGTGCTTCGGAATTGACCCCCACCCTCGTTCGAAGCGTGAGTAACAACAGTCGAGCGAGCGGGATGAAACACTCTCTCACGAAGATGGCGGAACAGAAAATGATTTGGCTATTCGCATAGTGAGTGTAGTGTGTATGATGTGTTGTGGGTGTGATGATGATGATGCGATGATGTTCGTCGTGCTGTAAGGTGAGCCGATGCTTAAACTGGGCCGGGACTGACTGGGGGCTGGGCAGGTGGGCCGACGACGAAACTTGTTTTTCTCTCGCTCGCCTTTTCTGCCTTCGTGCAACGACAAACAGGTTCTGGCGACACAATGCGGCGATACTAGCGACGCTGGCTGGCTGGCTGGCTGCCTGGCTGCCTGGCTGCCTGGCCATTTGTTATTTAAAGTGAGTCGCTTTTGATGCGGGGTCGGCCATCGAAGCCTCGGCCCGTGATAACATCCCGACCGAGTTTTGATCGAAGCTCCAGACGATGTCTGGCTCGAGCAAAACACGAATTTGGGTGTGTAGGAGCTAACAAAAAACCACATCCCGGATCCCAGATCCCAGATCCCAGCCATTGTCACCCCATTTTTGCCCATTTTTCTTTTTATACAAAGAGTTGAAATAAAATGAAATGAAAAGAAAAGAAGAAAGAAAAAAATTAGAAAATTATAAATATAAATATTTTGTTGAGATAAAGGGACGGTGTAGTCAACAGCTGTTGGTTTTTAAACTACAAACAGATGGCAGTTGATCAACGCCTTCGTCTTTCGATGTTTAGATACTATTGAATGGTTTTAAGCTTCGCTTCGAAGCTATTGATGACTCGCGAATCGCGATATGTTTTCGTTCGACTGTGCATAATTGCGTTAAAGCGACGATTTATGACTTTTTTTTCTTCCCGGATTATCACAAAAGAATTGAAAGCGCTAAATCAATCGAAATCAACAGACAGCCGTTTAAAACTGCTCACCAGCTGCTCTGAAATAAAATATTTATATTTTTATATTTTTATTTTTTATTTTTTATTTTTATAAGTATATTCTATTATTTATTTTATTTATTTTATTTATTTCATTTATTTTATTCATTTTATTTGTTTATTTTAGATAGTTAATATTGAAGTTCAATGCGCCGCACGTCTCCGAGCAACTCGCGTTACCATGGTGAGAAATATTCAGTAGCCTTTCCTTTGATTTCTCCTTTTCCTTACTCCCGCTCGGTGCAAAAGGCCACCGAGTTGGAGTGGAGGGGAAATCACCTGTCCATCAATGAATTACCCCACTCACAAGTCAGTTGCAGGATCAAAATCGCCAAAGGGAAGAAAAAATAAATGTAAATGGTGACAATTATGCACCTGTAGATGTTTAAATTTGCCCCTCGCCCTCTCTGACTGGTGGTTAAGAAGAAAAGAAAAGAAATCTCATCCCTTCCTTCCTCCCTCCCTCTTTGTCTTTTGTCTTTGTCCCCTGACCTTAACCCTTTCTTTCTTTAGTTCTTCACTTCTTCAGTTCTTCACTTCTTCAGTTCTTCAGTTCTTCGTACAAGTGCAAGTGAGGTGTTAAATGATTTTGCTCTTTCAACTCATTTCAGAATCCATATTACGGCGATCCCAACTCGCACTCGGAGTACGGAAATGGGTTAAACGGTGCTTACGGTACGAACCCGAGGGTGGTCCAAGTACGTCTTCCACCCGCAGCCACTTTGTTACCCTTTGCCGGACCCGGACCCGGACCCAACTACGACCAACAACGCCAATTCACCAACGATAAGTTGAAAGAGAAATTGTTCGCCAGGCAAATTTCACAAACGAATTTAGCGATTCTTCGCAGACCAGCCCCGCAACAACACCACCACCACCACCACCACCACCAACACCACCAACAACAACAACAACAACAACAACAACAACAACAACAACAACAACAACAACAACAACAACAACAACAACAATATCAGCAGCAACAACAGTATTACAATAATTTTTATTTCGGGAAAAGTGATCCAGAAACGCCGTCACTGCCAAAAGGAAACGATTTCGTGGCGCAATCGCCGACCACTGCCGCCGCCGCGAACGCCCAATGTCAATTTCGAGCTCACGAACAATACACGAATGCGATGCGCTTGAAAAGTCATCCTCTGCGTCTGAGTCACGCGAATCTTATCTCTTTGAAATCACAAGACGACGGTGTTGCACGTTGGGTGCTAAATGACGAACAATGTGTAAATAATATAAATAGACACAGAAACAGTAAGAATGATATTATTGTTTCGAATATTTCGAGTCGAGTGCTGCAGTCGTTGACGACGACGACGACTACGGTGACGACCACCACCAGTACCATGTGTTCCCTCGGTGCGCCACCGATTAAAACGTGTTCAATTGGAAATACCATTAGCATTGCCACATCAACTCAGGATTCGATTAAGTTAATCCAGCAAACCACGCTGCCCTCATCCAAACATAATAATAATATTAATAATAATAATAATAATAATAATAATAATAATAATGATAATAATAATAGTATTAATATTAATATTAATAAATCATCCATACTGCCCACACTTGATACTCTTCACACTCTTCGTACTCAGCAACGAGTGGAAAGTAGCAAACTGCCGCATTTTCATACAATCAACAAGAACGTGAACGTCTACTCGAAGGCGCTTGTGCAATTCAACGATTCGTCTTCGGCTAATCCGCCGATGATGTCGATTCCGATTCCGACCATCCCGCACGTGCCGGTCAAGCGCAAATCGATGGCCAAGACCATTTTTGGCAATCAGATTTCGGACGCGGGAATAAGGACCCCCGCGCCCATTCCCGCGACGATGATATCCAGTCATAGAATTCCGGACGCTGCGGATTTGATGAGGGATCGGTTGGAAAATTTGAGAAATAACATCAAAATGGAGGCGCCCGCCTGCGATTGCTTTTCGAAAGACGAGTGTAAGAAAAAAAAAGAGAAAATTTAATGATTTATTAATTCGATTGGTTGGTTGATTGATTGATTGATTGATTGATTGATTGATTGGTTGGTTACCTTAATAAAGAGAATAAAGTCATTTTACTGATGTTTAATAAAAAATTTAAAATTAAAAAAAACAAAGGTCGGATTATTAATTTTAATTTGAGTTAATCGATGGCAACCCAATAAGGCGATAGATTTTGTCGAATTGATCGAATTGCTTCTGCGCGAATGATCGTTCAAGGTCGTTTTAACAAAATCAAAATGGTTGTTGTCCGAGTGAGTCTGCCACCGTTTCACTCGATTCATTATTCATTATTCATTATTCATTATTCATTATTCATTACTAAATGTAAACGAAGCTTTTCGACCTTGCAATCTTCATCAGATTTCTCGATTGATATGTTATTTCTCTTTTTCAATGGATAACTAAATTATTGTTTATTTTTAGTTGTAGCCGATCGTTCGCCGAGCTACACTCACTTGGGCAGCGCCAGTTCATTGCCAGCGTTGAGGAAAACATTAGAAGAGAGGTGAATACGTTTATTTATTTTTCTTTATTTATTTATTTATTTATTTATTTATTTATTTATTTCTTTATTTCTTTATTAATTTTTTTATTTTTTTAGACTCGGACTAAGAGGTGAAGCGATTAGAATCGAGAAATTGCTATACACCGGAAAGGAAGGCAAAACTGCTCAAGGATGTCCCATTGCGAAATGGGTATGCGCAGACTCTACAAACTGTCTAATTCTATGTCTATTATTCGTAATGTTTGGATCAAATAGGTGATACGACGTTCGGGCCCGGAAGAAAAGGTTTTGCTCTTAGTTAAACACAGGGATGGACACCACTGCTCGTCGGCGTGGATTGTCGTCGTTTCGGTAGCCTGGGAAGGCGTTGAGCACGAGATTGCCGACGACCTGTACAAAACACTCGTCTACAAATTGACAAATTTTGGTTTGCCGACTGAAAGGCGGTGCGGAACCAACGACCAGTACGTTATCGTACATGAAAATGAAAAATAAAATAAGTTAAGTTATTCTCTCTCATTATATTAAGTTCTTTTATTTATTTGTAGGCGCACTTGCGCGTGCCAGGGGATAAATCAATATTCGGGAGCGTCATTTTCGTTCGGCTGTTCTTGGAGCATGTACTATAATGGTTGCAAATTTGCTCGTAGCAAAGTGGCTCGCAAATTTCGTTTGAGCGCCGATTCAGAGGTGCGATCTTAATTAATAATGTTTTTAAAGAAAAAGAAATAACAATATTGAAAATGTTTGAATTCCAAGGAAGTTGAAGTGGAGGAAAAGATGCAGGCGTTGGCCACGAATCTGGCGCCGGTTTACTTAAGCATGGCTCCCGACTCGTACAATAATCAGATTGCTTTTGAAGAGATGGGTCGCGAGTGTCGTTTAGGTTTGAAAGCCGGACGACCGTGGTCGGGCGTGACGGCATGCGTCGACTTTTGTGCGCATTCGCACAAAGATGTGCATAACATGAACAATGGATGCACCGTGGTTAGTCATTTAGAAACGATAGACAGTTTGCGATTTCTCGTACGAGACCGCAAACGAGATTTTGGAAAATTTCGTTTTTTTAAATCTTGTTTGTAATTAATGTCGTATACTCGTATCGTGTGTTTGCGATTTGTCACGAATCGTGTTACATATAATACCGTAACACATAATCGTCGGCAACAATTTTTAGCACAACTAAACACCTTATCGCAAATTAAGCCTTAATATAAGTATTGGGCTTGTGGTTTGTGCAAGGTGTTTGACTGATGCAAAAACTAACCTGAGATACCGTATGGAAATCTACACCAATTTGCGGAGGCAGAATTTCACGACGATTGTTGTATTGTATGCAGTGCGCATACCGACAATTTGAAACGAGATTTTCTCGAGACTTTTCAAACAATATCTCGTAATGAAATAAATCTCGTTTGTAAGAGAAATGACAAACTAGACAGTTTGCGATTTCTCATACGAGACCAAAAACGAGATTTAAAAAAACGAAATTTTCAAAAAAATCTCGTTTTTAAATCTCGTTAATAAAATGTCGTATCGGTGTTTGCGGTTTGTCACTAAACATATTACATACGACATTTAAATCGGCAGCAGCAATTTTTAGCAAAACAAGACATCTTACACAAATTAAGCCTAAGTATTGGGCTTGTTGTTTGTGCAAGGTGTTTGACTGATGCAAAAACTAACCTGAGATTATGTAATCGACACACCCATGCCAAAATTGCAGCAGAATTCAAGACAAATGTTGTGATTTTATGCAGTGCGCATGCGCACGTCAAGTCGTATACACGACAATTTGATACGAGATTTTACAAAAATCTCGACCGAGACCTTTTAAACGAGAATGAATGTAACGAGATTTTTAACAATATCTCGTTATTTTGGGATTCTCGTAATATAAAAAAATCTCGTACGAGAAATCGCAAACTGTCTACTGTATCTATTTAATTGGAAACTGAATTTTGAATATATTTCTATTTTTTACCGATAGATCGTAACATTGACTAAGCACAGGGGATTCGAAAAACCCCAAGACGAACAGCTTCACGTGCTTCCGCTCTACATTTTGGCCGACACGGATGAGTTTGGAAGCAAGGAGGGACAACAAAGACAAGTCGAAAAAGGAGGATTGGACATTCTACACAACTATCCCATGGATTTGCGATTTCGGACCAACCCTTTGTTGTCGTGTCGCAAGAGGAAGAACCTGAAACGGAAGAACGATGGGAAAGAACCGACGCGCAAGAGTAGTTGCAAAACGCCGTCACCGAGCGGTAAATTTAGGAACGGCAACTCGCCGCTCAAGCACACCGGGAAAAATTACAAACGTCTTCTGTTTCCCAACGGCAACGTCAACGGCAACGTCAACGGCAACGTCAACGGCAACGTCAACGGCAACGTCAACATTAACTTCCTAAATCCGCAAATCAACAACGCCAATGCGAATTTAACAGATTTGGCTTCACCTCTCCATCTGTTGTCCGAAGCGGCTGCGACTTCGATCAAATGTCATCGACAAGACGACCCGACCAACCCCACAGTGCAATCTTTCACTCCTTCACCCCTTCAACCAAATGTTAATAATAATAATACTAATAATACTAATAATAATAATACTAATAACAATAATAATAATTTACTGCCAACACCAAATGCATTTACGTCACAAACATCCACAAATTTCAGCGAGTTTCTAGTCAATGAGAAGGTCAACCCACTCCTCCTGTACCTGCCTTACTTGCGTGATGCGACCAAAGCGTTCGGCGTGAAGAACGAGACATTTTCTAACGATGCGGTCGAAACTGTCGAAATGGATTTTACAGCCACTATGCCGCCCGAATCGGCCGAAAAGACGGAACAAGATTTTTATCAAGTGCATTCGGACAACGAGGAGAATTTCACCGACCCCACGATCGGAGGGGTGGCCATCGCGTTGGGTCACGGATCCGTATTGTTCGAGTGCGCGAAGCACGAGCTGCACGCGTCGACAGCACTCAAGGATCCAAATCGCTTGCAGCCGTCACGGATCGCGCTCGTCTTCTACCAGCACAAAAATATGAATTTCCGTAATCACGGCGAACAGGAGTACGTACAGAAGAAGGAACAGAAACGGATGGACGATTTGTTGCTGGGTTTAGACGGCGCTTCGCCCAAGAAGAAGAAATTCACGGGTTCGGACGTGCAGATAACTGTTCCCGTGAAACAAGCGAGCAGCACGTGCACGACCAGTAGTGTCGTCACTGTGTTTCCGTTCGCACCTTTGATAGTGACGGGACCCTATCAAAAGTGGATTTGATTTGATTTCATTTCATTTGATTTGATTTGACGAGACGAGGAAAGTATATTTTTCTATATTGCTTATTATTATAATTGTATAAATTTTATAATTAATTTTATCGTTAATTTTTTTCATTAATTTTTTTTTAAAATTTCGTTTTATCGGAGGGAAATGGGAATTATTTAATATTATTATTATTATTATTATTATTATTATTATTATTATTATTAACTCGTCGTTTTGCGAAAACGATTCAATCAAGTGCACTTAACAGTCAAATTTTTATTAACTTGTAAGTTAGTTTTTTTTTGCTTTTTAAAAAAAATTAGTTTTTAACCTCTGGATAGATAGTGTGTTTTTATCAAATTGTAAATAATTTTGTAGTAAAAATCGTGATTGTCTCTACACACTTTTTCAATTTCTCAATTTCTCAATTTCTCATTTCTCATTTCTCATTTCGAATCGAACAAATATGTGCGCTGGCGACAAGAACGGACAAAAAGCAGACGATTACTAACATAAAAATGTTTTTGTCACGGATCGTCAAAAGTTTTGTGGGAAATTCAAGTTGAAGCCTCCGTTTGAACTGACTACACAACCATGTGACGATCGATGACAAAAATTTCTTTAATATCATTTTTTTCTTTTTTTTTTCCCCAAGTTTTTATAGGATACAGAAAAATATGTTTTATTTATTTGGAAGAAAAAACTGTCGATGTTATAAGTACATAATTGACTCGATGTAACAATTATAGGAAGGAAGGATGGAAAAAACTAGACTTAGAAATTGTATAACGTTCCAAGATAAACAATGGATAAAAGTTAAAAAAGTAAACCACCACTCGACTGATAAAATTTTGATTACAAATACCAACAGCGTTATATTATATATTTTATTATTATACGAAGAATATATGGCAACAGGATTGCGCCGTTTTACTGGACCAAACCGAGAAGCACTTTCTTGTAATCGCCGGACGTGTCGCCCTGAAAATAAAAAAGAAAATTAATATTCTGCTCGTGGGCCCCGTGCTGCGTCCACCTACAGCGATGAAACTCTCCAGAGTTTTCCCGTACATTCGCTGAAACTCTTGTTTTATCTGCACCATGTCGATCTCGCTGCGCACCGCTACGATACGAATCAAAGTGCGGTCATCGGTTCCGGCTCCCTGAAGAGAAAAATATCGGCCATTAGCGGATTAAATGACGCGTTACGTAACTCTCTCTCGAGAGATACTCACGACCATCGAGCGGTACAATCGCTCGGCGTAGTAGGCGGGCGTGTTTTGTGCGCATTTGACTAAAGAGAAAAAAAGGTAAAATTATTTTGTTTTTGTTTTTGTTTTTGTTTTTAATTATTTTTTTATTTTTTATTATTATTTACCAATGGCGAGCAATCCGGTTTCCACGTAACCGGAGAACTCGGATTTGATGCTGTTTTCCAGACTTTTGCCGCTGATGCGCTGGTATTCGGAACAGACCAGACGAACTTGATTGAAATGTTGCGCAACCAGGATTGAATTGAAGAGGGCTTCGTCGGTGCCCCATCGAGCCGCGCCCGCTTGGTAAAGCCCTTGGGCGTCTTGGGCCGCACGTGCCGGATCGGGTGTTGGGTTTTCGTTGCGGTTTCCCATGCTCAGCGACACGAGCAGTTTCCTAAAGTGGCCGGACGTGTCCTCGATCAAATCTTTCTCCATCGGTTTGCGATACACTGCAATAAGAGTCCGTTATGTAAGCGCGCTATTAATTGATTAATTTCGCAGCTGTTGGTGTTAATTACGGCGCAAATATGCCGCGTTGATCTCCCGGATTTGTTGGTTGGAGGCACCGCACAAAATATCGATGATGGCTTCTTCGTCGGTGCCCAGGCCGGAAATGGCTTTGTGAATTCGGTTGGCTAAGTAATCGTAAGTCGGTGTCATCAATGCGATGGTGACATCTTCGAATCGCCCACTGAGCTCACTCTTCAAATCTTGAATTAAATCCTGAAAAACACAAACAATTTACATACAATTTTTAAAGTATAGAAAATTCGAAACTTGCCCGTCCAAAATGAGTTTTGTACGTAATTGCGATGTTTTGTCGCTGCGCATTGGTCCGTTTAACCAAAATATCGATGATGGCTTTCTCGTCCGTGCCTGTTTCGAAGTAACAACACTTTTTACTTTTTACTTTTTACTTTTTACTTTTCTTTTCTTTTTTTTATTTAATTTTTTAAACTCACCGAATCCTTTCATGGCCTTTCTGAGTGCTTTTGCATCTTCTTCGGGGTAAAATGGATTGAATTCTACGACCGTGCCCTTTGAATGAAAAAATATTTTTTAAAATATTTTTTAAAATATTTTTTAAAAAATAAAAAAAATTTGTCACCATTTTCGGAGGTTCTCGCGAAACTGAAGTGGTTGATGTTGCAATCGACGGGCTACTCACTGGGTAATTGTAACCGGGTGCGGTCTGCTGTTGCTGTTGCTGCTGCTGCTGCGGAGGGGGATACGTACTCGCTACTGACGGCGGGTAACCACTCGCTGCTGACGGATGCTGGTGTTGAGAGGGTGGATAGCCACTAGCGGATGTCGGCTGCTGATAAGCTGAAGGGTAACCTCCACTCGTGGCACCGGGGTAACTCGGGTACGCGCTGGCTACTGACGGATAACCGCCTTGCGAAGGATTCTGAAACGAATGTGCAAATGTCACTCAGGATGTGGTTCGTGAATTCATGATTCTGCGAATGCAGTGGCAATTTACACTTTTCAATTAAAAGATAAAAATAGATCAGGGCGTGGCAACCCACGGACTCAACGGACAACGATGATAACGGACCGAGAACGAGAACGACAGCGGTTGATGATAAAAAAGTTGATAAATTGAACAAACAAGTTTTCAAATTACGCAAATTGCGATCCTCGTGACACGTCATCAAAAGTTGGAAAACAATTTGGGAAAAGTGAGCAAACTTGTTTCTCGATGCGTCAACGAAATTCGTAACTAATAAAGACGAACGATATTTGCTGATACTTACTGACGGGTACGAAGTGGTGGGCGGATAAGGCTGTTGCTGCTGCGATGGCGATGGCGATGGCGGATACGGGTATGGCGACGGGGCGTTTCCGGTCGGGTACGAAGGATACGGCTAAAGGGACGATTACATAATTAGTCGGAGGAATTAAATTAAATTAAAGTAAATTAAATAAATCGTGATGGATTTCACCTGCTGCGGAGGCGGCGCGAAGCCGTAATTGGGAATCGGGTTCGGCGGCTGGTTGGGTGCTGCACCGGGCTGCGGGTACTGCGGATATTGAGGGTGCGGCGGGTAGCCGCTGCCGTACGGAGGAGGATAACTCATGCCGATCGCTTTTATTCACGCGAGCCGATTCGATCGTTTTTGCGCTACTAACTACTAACGTGACAAGATGCGACTCGTGCGAAAAAGGTAAAAGGTAAATGGATCCGGAAGGATGGTGGCAATAGCGCCGTTGTCGACGATTTTGTCGCCAGGTGTCGCGCTTACAGTTCACTAAAATTCACATTCGACTTCGGACACTTCACTTCATTTTCAACTTCTGTTCTTTCGTTGTAAATCACTGAGAATTATCAATCACTTGTGAGGAAATTCGGTACGTATGATTAGAACGTATGGTTTTTAAGTATAAATTCTGGTCAGCTAGGATTTTTTTTCTCATAAAAACAAACTTTGATTCACTTCTTCGATGAGGCCTAACGAAGTTAGCAAAATCATCATTTCATTACAGAGAGAGAAGCGAGAGAATATTTGTGTTTTAGAACTTTGAACCTGGAAAAAATTGCACGTTAATGGGATGTTCTATGAAAAATCCATGATATTTTTATTTTTTTTTTTTTTTTTTTTTTTTAGTGACTCAAAAATGGCGAACCGTGGCAGGGGCTCGTTGATTGAGCGGATGGCACAAATGACTGTCAACGGAAACGGTAACGGAGATACCGCCTTGCCGTCCACAGATGCTTCGCTCAGACCCAAGGGACGAGGTCAGATTTTGGCTCAATTTATGGCAACAATTCCCCGAGAAAAAGGAGACGCGCAAATTTCGAGAACGAGCGAAACGCAGATTTCGAGCCCAATTGGGCGCGGAGAAACAGCTACGATGCGGCCCATGGGGCGTGGAGAACTTGGTGCTATTCGACCCATCGGACGCGGAATAACGACACCGGCTCCGGCACTAATTCCAGCACCGACTCCGACTCCGACTCCGACTCCGGCACTGGCGCCGTTCGCTCGCGGGTTCGGCCGTGCGAATTTGTTGAAGCAGTTTGACACGCCGAGTCCCGTTTCGTCAGTTGTACCAGTTGTACCAGTTGTACAGAGTGAAAACATTTCGAGCACCATGAGCGACCACAGTTTCGCATCAGATCCGACCCCGGCCGAACCAGTGATCAAAAGAGGAACGAAAGGGAAACCGTACGAAATGCAGTTAAAATTAAAATGCACCGATTGACGTAATTTATGTATTTTCCAAACAGGGTTCCGATTTCCACCAACTACGTGAGACTGAAGTGCGTAAAAGACGCTTTTATTTACGAGTACCACGTAACGTTCATTCCTCAAGTCGATTCAAAAAAATTGAGGATGCGCTTGGTGCACGAGAGCAAGCACGTGATCGGTCCCACGTTCCAATTCGATGGCGCTAAACTTTATTTGCCACTTCGGATGGAAAAGATCATGACGGTCGGTGAAAAGCGACATTCATTATTGTTGATCTAATTTAATTTAATTTGCATTTTTAGACCGTAGACATTATCCATCCGTACGAAAAGACACCGCAGCAGGTCAACATAAAATACGTGACCAAGCAGAACTTGACCTCCTGCAATCATCTATTTAATGTGCTTTTTAAGCGGTAAAAATTTTTTTCTAGAAAAAAATAAATAAACAAATAAACAAATAATAGTATTTTTAATATTTTTTTTAAATTTTTTTTAGTATTATGAATATTTTAGCCTTAAAACTGATGGCGCGCAAATATTACGATCCAAAGGAGGCGAAGAAAATCCCACAGTACAAGTAATTTTTCCATTTATTTGATTTAATCGAATCGATCATTCGTTTATTGGCATTTGACAGATTGCAGATTTGGCCAGGTTACGTGACATCGGTAGCGGAGTATGAAGGGGGACTTCTGCTCATGTGCGACGCGGCGCATAAAGTTTTGCGCGATAGCACTGCGCACGAAGTGATGTAAGTTGTTCGGACTTTTTTTATTTTTTTTTTATTCTTTTTTTTATTCTTTTTTTTAATAGAAAAGACTGCCACGACCGCGACCCTCGAGGCGATTGGATGAAGGAGGCGGCGAAACAACTCATAGGTTCTGTAGTGCTTACACGGTACAACAACAGGACGTATCGAATCGATGACATTGATTGGGGTCGTGACGTGAAGGCCAAATTCACTAATCACATGGGCCAGGAATTAACATTTCTTGCATATTACAAGTAATTGATTGGGTAAAATGATAAAATATTGGCGCAAATTAATTTGAACTTAAATAGGAAACAATATCAGATTGAAATTGAGGACGACGAGCAGCCGTTGCTGATTCATCAAGAAAAGCCGGCGCGGGGAACCACCGAAAGCAAACGAATATCGTTGGTGCCGGAACTGGCACACATGACGGGAGTTTCGGATAAGATGATAAGCGATTTCCAATTGATGAAAAGCGTGTCGGCGCACACGCGCTTGACGCCGAATCAGAGGCAATTTGCGTTTAAGCGCTTCTTGGAGAACGTTCACAAAACTGCCGAGGCTACGAAGCAATTGTCCGATTGGGGCCTCGAATTGGAAACGAACATGCTACAGGTGCGAATGATAATTTTTGTTTAAATTTTTGTTTCGTTGAAATTTGTTTTAATTGATTTTCAGCTACAAGGACGCGTGTTGGAACCGACTAAATTGATATTTGGCAACGGGAAGATCCACGTCGTGGACGAGCGAGCCGATTGGAACAACGCGCTCTGCCGGGGCGGCAAGGCTTTCGTGGCGGTAATTAATAAATCTTACTATTAATCGTTGTTTAATATTTTCTTATGTTTTATATCGGACAGATCGACCTAAAAAATTGGGGGATCATTTTCTGCAATAACGATTCGGTGAAAACGGGTAATTTTAAGGAAAAAGCGTTGAGAGTCGGTCCGGCCTTGGGAATGGAAGTCGCCGAACCCATCATGATAAAGTTGAAAGACCAGAGGAACGAGACGTTCGTGAACGCCATCGACAATTTGGTGCGAGAGAGACAAGGTCTTCAGATAATTGTCACTATCTGCCCCACCGCTAGAGACGACAGGTACTCGGCCATCAAGAAGCGCTGTTATCTCGAACTGGGCATGGCCAGCCAAGTGATTAATCTGAGGACTATTTCGAGGGACGATAAACTACAAAGCGTGACGCAGAAGATTTTGTTGCAAATGAACTGCAAACTGGGCGGCGAACTGTGGGGAGTGAACTGCCCCATTGTGAGTGGCCGAGACGAGACGAGACGAGACGAGACGAGACGAAACGAAACGAAAATTTATCTTTTAATTTGACATTTTACAGAAAAACTTGATGATCGTCGGTATGGATGTGTATCACGACGCGTCGCGACGCGGTCAAAGCGTGTTGGGATTCGTGAGCAGTTTGAACCCGTCGTTTACGAAATGGTTCAGCAAGACGGTGTTCCAGTCGACGCACCAGGAATTGGGCGACGGGCTTCGTACCTGCATGATGGCGGCGCTCAAGAAATTTTTCGACGTGAACCGCATTCTGCCCGAGAAAATCGTGGTTTACAGGGACGGCGTGTCCGACGGCCAGCTGCGTTTCGTCGTCGACCACGAGATTTTACAGATCGAGAACAGTTTTAAGATGACTGAGAATTACAAACCGAAACTGTCTGTGGTGATCGTGCAAAAGAGAATCAACACGAGGATCTTCGCAAACACGGTGAGTAATTTAATTTAATCTTTAACTTTAATTGATTCATTAAATTAAATTAAATTAAATTAAATCTAAATTAGGGTCGCGGCGAGCTGGCCAATCCGATGCCAGGAACGATTCTCGACCATACGGTCACTCGGTTTCAATATTACGATTTTTTCCTGGTGTCTCAACACGTAACTCAAGGCACCGTCACTCCCACTCACTACATCGTCATCAAGGATGAAAATGATTTCCCCGTCGATATAATGCAGAAACTAACGTATATATTGACGCACATGTATTTCAATTGGCCAGGAACCGTCCGAGTTCCCGCGCCGTGCCAGGTATTTATTTTTTTCTTTTTACAATTATTTTTATTTTTATCGTATTTTTCATTTTTCATTTTTCTTTTCTTTTCTTTTCTTTTCTTTTCTTTTCTTTTTCTTTTTCTTTTTCTTAGTATGCGCACAAACTGGCGCAATTGACGGGCCAACACTTACATAAGGAAGCGGATGCGCGGCTGTGCGAAAAATTATTTTTTTTATAACGCTTTTATTGTCCAATCATTCATTCACATTTATCAAAAAAAGAAAGATTATTGCGAGCAAGTGAACTCGCATTTGTTTTTTATTTTGTTTTTATTTTTATTTTTTGAAATCGTTTATTTTTATATTTGCGAAAAATTAAAGCTTGAATAGTTTACATGAAAAAGTTTTCTTTCACTCGTTTTAACTGGAGGCGGGCGTTTAATGAGAAGCAGTGAGCTGCAGAGTAAGCGAGGCGGAGGGCGGAGGGGAGAGCCACCGGAAGTGATCAGGCGCTCGTCTTCTACCTCGGAGACATTAACCTCGACTTGACGAGTGACCTTTTTACCTCACTCTGACTTTGTGGCCCCACTCTGCTCGTAACATGAGGAGGTGTTTTTTAGTGAGTACTGCGTACACAATTCTTTGTTTTCGTCATTTTTATCATTTTTATCATTTTCCAGAATATTTATTTCGTTTTTGAATTTTGTCTAATCAACGGCGACGAGTTTAACGCGTGCGGTCGTCAGTCGCGCTCGCGACATTTAACGGACGTTCCGTGCGGAATAACGAACGACGTGACGTTTTGCGCGACGGCCGGAGCTCAATATCCTTGGTAAGATTAATATTAATATTAATATTAATTTTAATATTATTAATTAAATAATAAATGAAATAAATTAAATAAATTAAATGAAATATTAATATTAATATTGCAGGCAGGCTTTGATTCAATTCGTAACGGATAATCGTAGTTTGATGAAGCGAATGTACGGGGAGACGAGGCAGAGCGTCGTGCTGCGACGAGAAATGGGTTCGAAAGGTGGCAGAAGTTTAGACGATAAGAAAAACAAAACAGTTGTCGATATTCCCGATCTTCCGGTCGACGAAGGGATGTGAGTCAGGATTTATAATTTAATATTTAATTTAATATTTAATTTATAATTTTTGAAATTTAATTAAATGAAATGAAATGAAATGAAATAGAAACGCTTGTCCTAGTCGGACCGAAGTGGTGTCTCCGTACTGGGCAAACAGCACTCGCGGCGACATCGTTGCCATATTGAACGTGTATCCTTTCGAACAATTCGTATATTTCGAAAAATGCGAGTACGTTATTTTTTATTATGTCTTTTAAATTAAAATCTTTTTTTGATATATTTTTCTTTTTCTTATCGAGGCACGACAGTAGTCGCACTTTTTGTCCGGACGGCTGCAGATGCGAGCAGCAACACGGTTTGCAAAGACTTTTGGCTTTCGATCCGACGAACGAATGTCGCGGCATTTTCTCCGAGTGGTTCCGTTTCCCCATGTGCTGCGTGTGTCGCTGCTACTTTCCTCCAGCTACAACGGCGACATCTAACGACACTTTTGAAAAGTACGACTAGAACATTAACCATATATTGTATATAATATAACTAAATGTCATTCTATTTAATTATTAAAATTTTATTTCATCAACAAAAATAACAAATCTAATACTAAATAGTAAGAATACTAAATCACGAGTAATCAGTGCAGGCTGGAGGCAGAAATCGGTACCCAATTCGGAAGATGCATTCCCTGAAATTTTTTCAAAACCGACGTGTCTTTGTTGCAGTAATCGGAGTAGTAGATTGTTTCGCCACCCGCCAGATAGGCGGCCCAAAAGCCAAAAGTTCCCTGGGTGATGACGGTGTGATTGCAGCGGGCCAAAATGGCCATCGTGACGCACGGCGAAAGTGTGGCGCTGACGAAAAACACGACCGATTTGAATTCGGCGAGTGCCGCTTTGCACCACGGGATGTCGTCACTCGCCACCACAAACACCGAGTTCGGATGTCTGGCCATCATCATTCGAACGGCTTTTACGACGTATTTTTCGTCCGCCACGTGGCACGAATGTCGCTCCAAGTACGGTAGGTAATCGGTTCGTCTCACGTGGAGTCCGATGTACGCGGATCCGTTTCGGACGACCGAACGAAAAAAGTCGCGCGCCGCATTTTGGGTCGCTGGCGAAAATCGAAACTGCTTCCGCACTTCCGCTTCGTGGTGCCGAAAGAATCGCCAATCGCTCGGGTAACCCGTGAGTTTGATGGGGTTGTCGGAGCAGGTCAAATGTCGATAGCTGTCCTGCATGCTGTGGTCGAGGTAGACCGATTGCCACGGCGCGAACCGGTTCAACTGCGTATCCACCGGAATCGAAACCGAAAAACACGATTTTACGTAGGTGGCCATTTTGGGCGACAGCACCGCTCGACACTTGTTGATACGCGACAGGGCCACGAGCGCCGCGAACTCCATCATGTTGTTGCCGAGGCGACCCACCGACGTGGCCGTCATGAGACCGTCGCCGTCGCCGTCGCCGTCGCCGTCGCCGATGCCGACGCCGACGTCCGCGGCGTATTGCGCTAAGAAATCGGAGAAATTGTACACGAGTGTGACGAGGACGAAAAACGAGCCGGTCATGATTCCGATCAAAATGGCCGGCGTCACGTGGTGCCAGCAGACGTTACGATACATCATCGACCGTCGTTCGATTAATTGACGTATCCTGCGATGAATATCCCATGTTCGTGTTCCCATCCGTAGAAAGATGAGGAATTGTTGCGCGCTCGCGCTCGTTCTCGTTCTCGTCGTACTTGTTCGTTGCGATCACTTGTGCGAAATTAACGCGTGCGACGCTCTGGATGCGGCCACCGTGTCGATCGATCGACTCAAACAACACCTGTCGCAGGTGGCATCGGTGAACACACACTCGGACGCGATAAGGTACGACAATGACGACTCGGTGGAGTGGCGGTTGCAGATGGTGGAACGCGGTTTGAAATCTCTCTTCGCACCGGGTAAGAAATAAGAATTAATAAGAATTAATAAGAATTAATAAGAATTAATAAGAAGTAATAAGAATTAAGTGGAAAAAGTGAGTTTTGAGTTTTAAACGCAGTTTTAAACGCGGACCAAGGTCAATTGGTGTGGCAGCGATGCAATTTGGGCCCGTGCGATTGCCACAGGATTCGACGGGAAGTGAGCTGTTGGCGACGGCAATTGATCGAGATTCCCATCACGCACCCGTTTCCGGTCGAGACTGAGATTCTGTGAGTGTGTCGTTTGTGTTGAAAACTGTAGTTTAATCGTCCTTTAAATCCTTTAAATCCTTTAAATCCTTTAAATCCTTTAAATCCTTTAAATCCTTTAAATCCTTTAAATGCGACAGAGATTTCGGCTTCAATCGAATCGACGCGATTCATGTGAAAAGTTTTTCCGCTTTCAAGGCGCTTCGAGATCTGTGAGTATCGAGAATAGATGAAATAATGAGTAAATTAATTGAATTAATTAATTAATTAATTAATTAATTAATTGCAGCGATCTGCACGACAATTCGTTGGATTATTTACCCGAGCGATTGTTGGATAATTTGTACAATTTGAAACACCTGTGAATATAGGAAAAGAGAGAAAATTATAAAATTCAATTTATTCAATTTATTCAATTTATTGCATTAATAGGAAATTGCAAAACAACAAGTTGGAGAATTTGAGTGAAAATATCTTTGGTGATTTAAGGAGCTTGGAAACGCTGTACGTGAATAAATAATAAATCGTCACAAAAGCAGCGCGACTGCCGAGACCGTCAATGCGGTCGGATCAACGATGCAACGGCCAAGTAAAAACACATCTCCGCAAAAACCACACGTGGCACTTTACGTGGCCCTTTCCTGCCCGTTGAGTTCAGTGCGCCTGTGGTGTTTTCATGTTTGTTGTTTCGTACTTGCGTGGTTTACGTGGTTTTTTTGAGTTTTTGCTGTTGTGCTTATGTTAGGGGTTGTGAGTTTTTTCCTTGGTTTTCGCTGCGGTGTTGGTTAGTTTTAGGCGCTGTGGTTGGTTGTTTTGGTTGTGTGGCTGGATATGTGTGTTGTCACTGGGGGTTCCGTGCGTGGCTTGTTGCAGTTTTGTTTTGGTCGCTGTTGGTGCGGGGTCTCGTGTTTTTGTGGGTGTCTTTGGCGTGTGTCACGTGTGGTTGCTGTTTGCGGGTGTGCTGGATTTGGGTAGTTTGAGCAGTGGTTGGCTTTTTGTGCATTCGCTTTGTGTGGTTTCTGGCAGTGGTTGTATTGTCTCGTTGGTTGTTTTTTGGTTTTTTTTCGTATTATTAGTTGTTTTTGTTGTGGCTGGTGTTTTTGCGGATTGTGATGTGGATTTGCTGTATTTGCGTTGTTGGTGCATCTGGGTTTGGTTGAGCTTGTGTTTTTCGGGTGTGTGGTGTTGGTGATTGCTTTTGGAAAGGGCCAAGTAAAGTGGAGTGTGTGGTTTTTGCGGAGATGTATTTTTCGTTGATCTGACCGCATTGACGGCAGTTGCGCTGCTTTTGTGATGATCGGTTCGGTTTTTGGTTTTTGTTTTTTGTCAGTGTCGCAACAACAAAATATGGCTGTGAAGTGGTTTTTTTGGTGCCCTCTGTAGTTTAAAATATTAAAAATGGAAATTCTAATCCTAACCTTAGTTCTAACCCTAATCCTAACTTTAACCCTAATATTAATATTAATTCTAACCCTAATATTAACATTAATTCTAATTCTAACCCTAATCTTTTTCCTAGCCTTAATCCTTCCTATGCCTTCCTACACGTCTATCAGCCACCTTGTCCCTTCGCGGATCCTAAATCCGTTCAGTAGTAGCCATGGCCTTCCCTAACCCTAGTTCATGCCAGTATAATAGATGACTAACGCCACCTATGGATAAATATAGAAGAAGAAGAAGAATGGGATTATGGGAACAATTATTTTATTTTATTTTATTTTATTTTATTTTATTTTATTTTATTTTATTTTATTTTATTTTATTTTATTTTATTTCATTTCATTGTATTTTTCAGGGATCTCAAGATGAATCGATTCTCAGAATTGCCGGAAAAGATTTTTCGACATTTGAAGCAACTGAATGTGCTGTGAGTATCGAAACGTAACGAATTTTCTTACCTTTTTAAATTGTGCGTTGCAGTTGGCTTTCCTGCAACCGCCGGCATTGCTATTGCGGCAATAAATGAAAATGCGCATGTGCGCTGCGAGCAAAATGCAAAATCGAAAATCGATGCTCCGGCTATCGGCTCGTGCCAGTGGCTCGCTCTATCTTTCGTCAACAAATTCATTTTTTATTTTTATTTTTATTTTTATCTTTCAGGAGTTTATCTTTTAATTCACTAGAAAATCTCGCGACGAATTTATTTGTCAACTTGACACAATTGGAAGAGCTGTAAGAGAAAGAAATTTCATTATTTCGCTATTTCGCTATTTCGCTATTTCGCTATTTTTTCTATTCTAATTTGATCTCGTCAGGTGTTTGGAAAAAAATCGCTTGAAATCGCTTCGAACGGGAGTTTTCAAACAACTAAAACAACTAAAGCGCTTGTAAGTACTTAATTCAAAAGATTTAAGAGATTCGAGAGAAATAAGAAGAGATACAATACAGGTATCTGCACGAAAACTCGTTGCAGTCGATACGAGACGATTGTTTCGAGGGATTGGAACAAGTGCAACACTTGTACATACGTGACTGCTTTCTTTTCTTTTCATCTTTGTAATTTGTAATTTCTACTTTGTGTATGTAGGCGACTGGACAAAAATCAAATCGACATTTTAGCCGCGCGAGTTTTTCGTCATTTCAGAAATTTACTAACTCTGCAAGTTTTCTTCTTTTATTTAATAAAATGAAATGAAATGAAATGAAATGAAATAAAATAAAATAAATAATAATATTTCTTCCATTCATTCACGCAGGAATCTGGAGAGCAATGCCATTTCTACGTTGAGTGCCGGCGTGTTTGAGAATTTGTACTCCTTACAGTCGTTGCAAGTGCAATTTATTTATTTATTTATTTAAATTATTAATTATTTCAATCGCAGGTTGATGTCGAAGAATACGATCGAGAAGTTGAGTGGCGGGACATTTTCGCCGCTAGTCGTCGTTCATCGCTTGTAAGTTGAGGAAATATTATTCTACGTGAAGAAAATGAATAAATTGTTGCGCGTATTCGCCGTCAGAGATCTCTCTTTTAACGGTATCGAGCTGGTCGAAGAGAATGCATTTCGAGGTCTAGACGCTCTCACTCACCTGTAATACATCGCATTACGATATACAGTATACTGTTTAAACAAACAAATTTATTCATGTTTAATCCAATTCCTAACCGACCAACCAGGGACTTGAATGCAAATTTAATCCACAATTTACCGCATCACATCTTCGAGCCGTTTCAACAACTTCGCGTTTTGTGAGTATTTTCTTTTCTTTTTCTTTTTCTTTTTATTTTAAGAAATGTACCGTAATTTATTTTTATTTTTTATTTTTCTTTTTCTTTTTATTTCATCAGAGATTTGCAAAATAATCGCCTCGCTCTTTTACCGGAGGAGATTCTCATGGATTTGACAAATCTGTTGGAAATGTAAGCGCACATTTATGTTTTATGTTTATTTTATTTCAAATGTTTTCAGTCGGTTGGGTGGGAATCCGTTTCAATGCGACTGTTCGTCGTCGTATTTGGTCCTGTGGCTGCGCGCTCATCGAGAGCTCATCAAAGGAGCGGATCCTAAGTGCGTGGCGCCTCCAGAACGGGTCAACAGCGCCATGACCGAGTTGTTTGCCGATAATCTGTGCGTCGTTTAAATGTACCGATTAAGCAAATTAAATTATGTTAATAGAGATCTTTTATTAATAATTTTGAATTTTGCTTTCGAGATCCTATTTTTTCTGTGGCTTCTGACACTTGCTGATGTCCTATAAAAATGAGGTAATGTGGCTGAAAACCTGTTGGTTAATTATTATAGATATTTAATTTATTTAAGTAAGAAAACTTTTTATTCACAAAAACAACATACTTGTAAGAATTAATTGGGAACAAAATAGAAAAATATTTTTTCTAAATTTAATTTTAAAATTTTCACACATTTACTGTATAATTAACATTTACTGTACACGCTAAATATTAATTCATTAATTATTAAATTAAATTAAATTAATGAATTTAATGCCTTTTATTTTTATTTTTATTTTTATTTTTATTTTTTATTAAGTTTTAGTGCAAAATCACAGAATGGTCACGTGACGTCTGGTTAGTTCACGGGTAACGGAACTCCTGATCTAAAATAATGTAATTAATAGTTTCGATCGTACAATGTCGACGCGTCCGTATATTCACTAGGTTTGTGGTTCCACCAATTCTTCTCGTGAGACGATTCGGAAATAGGATAATCGGATACCCTACAGATATTCAATATAATTGTGTTAAGTGAAATATATTATATTATATTATATTATATTATATTATATTATATTATATTATACATGGATCGCTCCAACTCGGCGTCCTGCGGCCAATCGGTGTTGTGTCGGGGTTTGGGCACGTCATCTTCGAGCGGGGGTGGAGCGACCGAATGGTTCGACGGCGCTCTTTGACGGTTTTTGCGAGCTTTTTGCAGATCCAACGTGGACACGCTCGATAACGAATCTTTGTAACTTGACAAAAAAATATAATAATTTAATTTAATTTAATTTAATTTAATTTAATTTAATATTTTTTTTTTTTTATTTATTCCAGAATGAATTTTACCTGTCTCGGAGACTTTCTTTGTAGTCGGGATTGCTGCGTATCGTACTGCTGTAGTTGGGCTTTCCTACCGACGTGTTGCGCGACCCTCTTCCGCTCAAGCTGTGCCCGTAACTCTTTTGATCCGTCGTCCAGAGCGGCGAGGAAAGCGCCGTTTTGCTCGGACTCGAAGTCGAACATTGCTTTCTTTTAATTGGTCATTAAAATTAAAAATAATAATAATAGTAGAAAACAAAACGAAGTTGTTGAATTGAATGTTTACCTGTTTCGCCGCCTCAAACAGGCCAAAAACACGCCCAATGCGGCCGCGATGAACACGATGATACCGAAAGCCAACAGAGCCACTTCGGTGATGCTCATTTGCGACGATTTGTAGCTGAATGTGACCGCTTCCACTTTGCCCAATTTAAACGACGGCATGGACGATTCGAGGACGTCTCGGTGCTCGTTCAAACTCCTAAAAGTCAAATTATTCAATTATTCAATTTTTCAATTTTTCAATTTTTCAACAATTTTTCAATTAATTAATTTTTCGAATTTTTCAATTTTTCAATTTTTCAATTTTTCAATTAATTAATTTATTTTATTTTTTTATACTCAGCTCACTTTACGAATCGTTGAGTATCGACCAAAGTGTTTGTGGTCGGATCAACGCCGTACAGGTACAGATCGGTGCTATAAAAAGAAAAATTTATTCCAAGACAGATTCGATAGATAGATTGATTCTTACGAGACATCTTCGAGAGACTCGTCCTGCAAGTGCGGTTCCATTTTACTCGATTTCACGTCGTAGCCGGTCGCGTTACTCAATTGACTGTCCATTGTAATGAATTTATTTAATTATTTCTTTCTTTAATCAATTAATTAGTTACCCACCCCAGTATTAGCGGCAAATTCTCTTCGACGATCAGCGGTTTCTCGCCCAATTCCATCACGACGAATTTATTGTCGGGCACCACGTAGATCTGGCCAAAGAAAAGGAAATGAAACGAAATAATGGAAGATTCGTCAAGTTATTTAAAACGTACCATCACGTTGAGGTAGGAGGAGCGTCCGTCCGAAGCGCCCCGCCGATCCGAAGCTCGCACGTCCAGAGCGAACACTTTTCCCGCGTCCTGCGCGAGGAAAGTCAAACACCGAAGCGCTCCGCTGCTCGGATGGATTTGAAAACGCGACGACAGATCCTGACTGGACACCATCTCGTAATGCAACTCGCCGTTCGAGCCCGAATCGTCGTCGCGGGCCTCGATCGTGGCAATGCGGTAGCCGAACGACGCGTGCACGGGAACGACTGTCACCAGCGGACGACCTCTCGTGCCGAATTCGGGCGCGTTGTCGTTCTCGTCGAGCACCGTGAGCGTAATCAAAGCTTCGTCCGACGCCAAATCGTCCAACGATTTCTCATCTGCCAAATAAAATTCCGTCATTTTATGATAAAAATAAAATGAATTTTTCACCGACCCATGAACTGTTTAGTCGACTGCATTCCCAGTTTGCGTCCACGCACTTTGATGACGTAACTGTCTTTGACCTCACGGTCGAGACTCTTTGTGAGCGTGAGGCGGCCGTTGACGCCGTCCAAATTGAATAATCCTGGTCGAGTTAATCGATTAATCGAAATTAATTAATTAATTAATTAATTTATTTATTTATTTATTTATTTATTTTTATTTTCATTTTACCCGCGAAATCGTTTCCCAAAATGGAGTAATGCATCGGATTGGTTTCGGTTTCGTCGGTGGCATTCAAGTCGAGGATGGGCAGCGGCGCCGGCAGATTTTCTCGCACGCTGATTCGGTAATTTCGTTTGGGGAAAGTGCGCAGCGCGGGGCCCGTGGACACGAGGAGGATGACTCGGGCCGAGTCGTTGTGTCCGCTCTGCGCCGGATCGCTCGCCAGCACCCGCATCCGATATCGGCTTTGTCGCTCGCTGTCCAAATGGCGCAGCAAACTCACTTGACCCGTCGTTTCGTCCAGCGAAAAAGTCTCGTCCAATTCCTCGTCGATCACGGAGTAGTGGAACTTGGGCGAACCGGCGTCCAGTTTGTACACGACCGAACCGGGCGGCGCGTTCTCGGCGACCTCCACCATGAACACGGATTTACGGAAATTCGGCAACAAATCGTCTTTGTCGGTCACGTTGACGAACACTGTGGCGGTGGCGCTGAGCGGAGGCGTTCCGCGGTCGTACGCCGTCACTTGGATCCGGTACGACGACTCGGTTTCGTAATCCAACGACGCCAACGTCCAGATGGTTCCCTCTGATAATACGAATAGAAATTTAAAATATTTTAAAAAAAGAAAAAATGAAACCGAAAACGAAAACGAACCTTTGCTGTCTATGAAAAAAGTTCGTTTCACATTGTCGTCCAACTTGTAGAAAACGCGGCCGTTTCCAGTCGCGTTCGAATCCAAATCGTACGCGCGCACTTGCGCCACGAAATAGCCGGGTCTCTGATTTTCGGCAACGGACGCGTAGTAGGGGTCGCCGATGAATCGCGGCTGCTCGTCGTTCACGTCCAACACGTCGACGGAGATGGCGGTGGTCGAGCTGAGTCGCGGGCTCCCGCGATCGAGCGCCATAACGACGAAACTGTAGGAACCGTGCGTTTCGCGATCCAGATCGCGAGTGATGTTGAGCTGACCGCTGTTCGCGTCCACCACGAACGGCCATCCTTCGTCGCTGACCGAGTCCAGTCGATATTCGATGGCCGCGTTCGTGCCGTGGTCGTCGTCGCGCGCTTCGAGCGTCACCAGCGTGTGCGGGTGCAGCGTGTATCGTCCTTCGGGCACACGGAACCGGAAATCGGGACGCGTGAACACGGGCGCGTGATTGTTCACGTCCAGAACGTGTACGTGCACCGATGCGAACGCGATTCTGCCGCCGCCGTCCGCGGCGGACACGTTGAGCGCGAAAATCGTTTCGGGGCTCACGATTCCGTTGAGGAAAATCTCGCCGGTGTTGGCGTCGACGCGAAAAAATTGACCGAAAGGCGACGCGAGCGAGTAAAGGACGCTCGAATTGGGGCCGGGCGCGTCTTCGTCCGTGGCCACGACTTTGGTGACGCGCGTACCCACGGGGGTGGTTTCGAGGATCTCTAAGCTCTGATCGCCGTGCGTGAACACGGGTCCGTGGTCGTTGACGTCGCTCACGACGATCTTGAGCTCCGTGGACGTGCTCAGGTTGAACACGTCGGTCGCCGTCACTTGCAGGTGGTATTCGGACGTTTCTTCGCGGTCGAGCGTTTTGTTGGTGTCGCCGAGGAAGAAAACGTGCGCTTCCAACGGATCGATTCGAAACAATTGCGCTCCGACGCCGTCTAGACTGTAGCGGAACACGGAATTGAGACCGCTGTCGGCGTCCACCGCACCGATGGCTGGCGTCTAGATCGAAATGTATGTTTATATAAGTAAATAAAGTAAATAAAGTAAATAAAAGTGGTCGAGTTCAGGACTCACGATGTTGACTGGAGTTCCCGCGTCGCAGTTCTCGTCGATGGATCCGACGTAGGACGAGAGGGCGAATTTGGGCGCCTCGTCGTTCGCGTCCTCCACGATTATGTTCACTTGGCACACGTCCTGATGAAACGAGTCAATTAAAAACTAATTAGTAAAAGCCGGATTTTTGGCAAAATAAAATGCATTAAACTAAATATGCAAAATAAAAAAATAAAAAATTCATCACGCGATGCAATAAGAAATTAACGACATTTCCAAGAAGTTTCTAAGAAATTGATCAAAATTTGGCCAAACTTTTGGGAAAAAATTAATTTTAAATTTCAATAAATTTAAAAAAAAAAAAAACTTAAAAAACTTTTCTTTTTTTTTTTTACTGAAATTTTGAACAAATTCTTGTAATCCGGCCTCTAATAATTATATATATTTTACACTCACTTTACGACCCGCCAATTTTTGATCTTCTTGCATCACGACGAACGAATAAGTCTCTCTCTTTTCGCGGTCCAAACCAACTTTGGTGAAAATCGTTCCGTCCTAAAAAGTTTCGCAAATTTCTTTTATATTGACATTTAATTACCGAATTTATTAATTTTACGGATGAAATGGCGAAATAATCCTCGGCGTCCGCGCTAAGAATTTTATAATCGATGGGGCGTCGAAGATTGTCTCTGGATCGCCCGATCAGCACCTGACCCACTCGTTCGCCCGCTTTGTTTTCCTCCACGCGGAAATCGAAATGCGATCGGTCTCCCGTTCGCGGCTGCCGATCGATCGCTTCGGCCACGTACACTTTGAGATTCGACTGAAAAACGATAAAAATCGGTAACGAGCGGGTCGTAGCGACTTTTACTGCGGTTAGTACTCACGGTGGTCGCGTAGACTCCGTCCGACACGAACAGAGTGATGTTGTATTCGTTTTTCTCCGCGAAATCCAACAGTTTGCTCACGGTCACCACTCCGGTTTCCGGATCCATTTCGAACGGCACTGCAAAAAATCGTAAAATCGTATCGGATTAAAAATTTTGTCGGATCGTTCAAATCCGTCGTACTCGTTACATCGTTCGTGCGGGTCGTCCGATCTCATGCCGTACGCGAGATGCGTGTTTTCGGCCGAATCCTTGTCCGTCGCTTCGACTCGAGTCACGTTGTAGCCGATGTTGACCCCTTCGGACACGAGCTGGTGGTAATGGTCGCGCACGAACTCGGGCGGTTGGTCGTTGACGTCCTCCACCACGACGGTCACCATGGCGGTCGAGCTCAGGGCCGGACTTCCTCCGTCTCGGACGCTGACGACCAGAAATCGAATGGCGGCGGCGTCAGTCTCGTACGCGTCTCTGTCCAGTTCCCGAACGACCGACAACACGCCTTTGTTGGCGCTGGTCGTCATCGCAAATTCGCCGTCTTCGTTGCCCTTGACGATGGAGTAGTCCAACCGACTGTTTTCGCCCACGTCCAAATCGGTGGCTTCGAGCACCAAACTGGCCTCGAGGCTCGCGGTTCCTGCAATCGAAAGAAACATTACCGTACGTCAGGTCAGTCATTAGCTGATTTGGAAAAGTCAATTCACCTTCTTTCGTGACTAAAATGTACGAATCGTTTCCGAATTTCGGCTTCTCGTCGTTTTTGTCCAAAACTTCGACGAAAACCACAACTCGATTCTGTTCGAAATCCAAATATTAAAACGAGGAAAATCGGACGGTCGGAGTGTACTCTACCGTGTGGTTCGCGGTGTCGTTGACGGCCACGACCAGATCGAAGGCCGCGGTCGCTTCTCGGTCGCACGGCTTCAACACGGCCAACCGACCGCTCGTCTTGTCCAGCGAGAAATATTCCTCTTCGTTGCCTTCGACTATCGAGTAAACTAAACGACCCGAATCCACGTCGTCCACGTCGACGGCGGACAGTCGGAGGACGCTCGTGCCGGCGGCCGAATTTTCCTTCACCGTCGTTACGTATTCGTCCAACGCGAAAGTGGGCGCGTTGTCGTTGACGTCTTCGACGAACACGCGCAACGTGGCGTTGGTCTCGCAACCCTCTTCGTTGCTCGCCGATACGGTCAGTTTGAAGATCCCCTGCTGCTTGACGTCCATCAGCTCCCGGTCCAGTTCATCTCGTAACACCACCTGAGCCGTGTTGTCGCTGCGCACGCGCACTCCGAACGCACCGTTCGAGGGATCCGCGCCGATTTTGTACTCCAACTGAGCGAATTGTTCGGGTTCCTTCACTTGCAGATCGTTCATGACGACCGCTCCGACGCTCGCGGCTTCCGACACCGACGCGCGGAATTCGGCGAATATGAAAACGGGACATTGGATGCTCGGAGCGACCGATTTGATCGTCACTACCGATTCGCCGAACGCCGTCGTTACCGCTTTGTTGTAGGCCGATACGAGCAAATGGTAAAGTCCGCGCTCCACTGTTTTCTTGGTGTACACGATTCCCTGTAATCGGAAAAGCGAGTTTAAAACAATACTAAACTGAGAAGTGAACTTTATTGCATCGTATCGAAAGTATATATTGTTGTATCTTATTTTGATCCTCTAGTCGAGCCGAGTCGAAAAATCATCGTTTCGTAGCCAAAAAATGTGCGCAACAATACAAAAACGCCAACGTAAAGAATTTTTTACAATATTTTAACAATGGCACGACTCGACTAGAGGATTAAAATTTTACTTTTTTTATTTATTCTTTTATTGATTTTTTTCTTAATTCTTAATTCTTAATTTTAATTACCGTTTCAGAATCGATGCCGAAAGATCGAAAGCCGATGCCATCCGTGATGTTGTACGACACGTCCGATTCGTCGGCGATTTTCGCCTGGACTCGCGCGATGGGGGTTCCGGGGACCAGAACCTCGTTGTACTGACGGAAAATCTGATTAGTCGCAAACACGGGGTGAGCGCGCATCTGCGGCGAATCGTCGTCGTACACGTGCAAAACGAGATTGATTTCGTTCTCCAGCGGCGGAACGGCCTGGTCGCTGGCGACGACCGACATGTTTTGCACGATTGGCACGAGGCGCTGAGCGACCACCACGTCGCCCGTCGTCGGATCGAGGCGGAAGAAATCGGCGCCCGTCGTCGACTGATACAGGATGCGAGTGGACGATCCGTCGGGATCGTCCTCGTCCACCGCTTGCACTTTGAAAACGGATTGACCGACCGCGGTCGAGGCCGGCACTCGCACGACCGACGGGATCGGGTAGAAGTGCGGCGCGTGGTCGTTGACGTTGATCACTTTGACCTGGACGATCGTCGATGACGCGGTCAGTTCTTCGCCGTCGTCGAACGCCTCCACTTCGACCTGGTGGAACCGACTCCGGGTGAAATCGAGCGGCGAGTGCAGGATGAGCTGACCGGTCAAAGGGTCCACTCGGAACGCGTCTTCTTCGTCGTCGTCGACCGGGCCGCGAGCGTCGATCTCGCGCCTGATACGATATCGCACGCGGTCCCGGTCGCCGGGGTCGGGATCGGTGGCCGTCACCGTCACTACGGTCAAGTTGTCTTCGCGTTCCGGCAGCGTGACGAAGTAGACGAATTTATCGAAAACGGGTTTGTGTCCGCCGTCGGCGCTCACTTTGACCATGAGTTCGGCGCGTCCCGTCTTCGGATCCATCCCGTGATCCTGAGCGAACAACTCGAGCACGTAAATGCGATCGCCCGTCGCGTCCGCGTCGGCGGCGAATCCTCGCAGCAGTTTGATGGCGCCGCTCTTGTAGTCCATCTCGAACAGTCCGTAGTTGTTCGTTGTCCAGTAAGTCACTTGACCGTTGTGCAGCGTGTCCGGATCGCGGGCTCGGACCACGACCACTCGCGAACCCGGTTTGGCGTCTCGCGGGACGGTCACTTCGTAGCGATCCAATTCGAATTCGGGCGCGTTGTCGTTCTCGTCGACCACTTCGACGTTGACCGTGGCGAAAGAGTTGAATTTGTCGTCGGTGGCTTTGACCGTGAGTGTGTACTGCGCTTGCGTTTCGCGGTCCAACGACTTGACGGCGCACACTTGTCCGGAAGCGCCGTCCACGGCGAACGCGTGCGCGGCGCCGACCAAGCTGTAACGAACCCGATCCACCGAATCGCCGCTGTCCGCTTTCACCTGAAATTACACGAAGGTAGATAAATAAATTATTTATTTTCGAAGGAAACAATCCGAAATTACGCACTTGCAAAAAACAAAAGGCGTCGGCGAGATTTTCGCGCACGGCCGAATGGTAGGCGTTCTGTGTGAATTTCGGCGGGTGGTCGTTGACATCGTCGACCGTTATCTGCACCATGGCCACTCCGACACGCGGACGTTCGTGCGCTGATAGAAAAGACTTTTAGAAAAGAAGTTTTCATTTGTCGCATTTCTTTTCTTACAATCTTTAGCTTCGACGACCAAAGTGAAGGCGCTTTTCACATCGAAATCCAACCGCTGCACGTGTTCCGGATTCACACGAATTTCTCCCGTCTGCGGCTCGATCACGAACACGTCGTCTTCGTTTCCCTCCGCTATCGAGTAAGTTACTTGGTTGTTTAAAGGATCTTCGTCGCGAGCCGAAACCTAAAATTTATTTTTATTTTATTTTTATTTTTATTTTTATTTTTATTTTTATTTTTATTTTTATTTTCATTTTCATTTTTACTTTTGCCACCACGCGATTCGTGGAATCCTTTTCGGCGACACTCGCTTCGTACACGGGTTGAGTGAAGACCGGTGGGTGATTGTTGGCCTCTTTGACGTGGACGGTGACTTCGGCGGTGGAACTGAGGGGTTTCGGTTGCCCGTCGTCGATGGCCATCGCCACGAGGTGGTAGAGCGAGCGACCTCCGGTGTCGGCTTTCGTGTACACTTTTCCCGAAGATTCGTCGATGTCGAAGAAATCCAAATCGCCGCGGACGAGGCTGTAGAGAACCGAATTAGCGTCGGCGTCGGTCGCTGACACTTGGCCCACCTGAGTTCCGCGACCCACGTTCTCGCCGGCCCACAACTCGTACGACGAATTGGTGAATACGGGCGGAGATTCGTTGATGTTGAGCACGTTGACGACGAGGGTCGTTGAACCCGTTCGCGGAATGTCACCTCTGTCCACGGCTTCGACTTGAAACGTGAATCTGTTTTCCTCCTCGTAATCCAGGGGTTCCACCAAAGTGACCACGCCCGTCGCGTTGTTCATTACGAATTTGGGCTGCAAAATAAAAATAAAAATAAAAATAAAAATCCAATTTTTAAAAAAAAAAATACAATTTTCGGAGCGAGTGTCGCACGTGCGATTGGTTGAACTGGAAAACGGCCACCAAACCGTTGGGTCCTTCGTCCGGATCCTCGGTGATGAACGTGACGGGCAGAGTGGAGCCCAGAGGAGTGTCTTCGGGAATTTGCACCTGGTAGAAATCTGAAATTCAAATTTTGTGAATATATTCGATTAGAAAAAGAAAAAATGACGTATTTGCATACTCTGTTCGAATTTGGGACTGTTGTCGTTGACGTCGCTCACCAGTATGGTGACGTTGGTCGAGCCGTTTTGTTTGCTGATTGACAGCAAATCGCGAGCGAATACCTGCGAAAAACAAACAACGATTCGAATATTAATATTAATGGAACAAATGTGAGAAATAGATTTCGTACTTGCACTTTAAACGAAACTTGGTTACTGGGCGCGTCCCGATCGATCGGTTCGATCAGAATGATTTCGCCCGAATCGCCGTCGAGTTTGAGCACTTTTGATTCGTTCATCCAGTACACGAGCTTCTGTTCGTACGGACTGCTCGTGTTGTACGCGTTGACGACGGCGGCAATTTCGAACGGTTTGTGGTTTTCCGCGATCACGAAAATGTATTCGCCGCGCTCGAAATTCGGCGGACTGTCGTGCCGATCCTCCACGTTGACCACCACTTGCGCGAACGATTTGGTCCAGTCGGTCGTCGGATTGCCCTCGTGCTCCTCGCGGTCGACCGCGCTCACGTTGAGCACGTGTCGCGACCGTTTCTCAAAGTCCAACGCGCGTTGAGCGCTGATGACGCCGGTCGTGCGGTTGATGTGGAACTCGCCGTCCTCGTTGCCCGACACGATGTAGTAGAGCACTTGGGCGTTGGCGCCCGCGTCCGCGTCAGTCGCGGAAATCCTGGCCAATTCCACGGGCGGATCGGTCTCCTCTTTGACCGAGGCGGTCAGCAGTCGCGCGGCGAACTGCGGCAAGTTGTCGTTGATGTCCTCGACGTCCACGTGGATCGTGGCGCTGCCGCTGAGCGACGGAATCCCGCGGTCGCTCGCCACCACCGTGATGTCGAAGGAACTCTCTTTCTCGCGATCGATGGGGCGCACCGTGTAAACGGTTCCGTTTTCCGTCACTCCGAAGACTCTGGAAATAAAGCGAAATTAAAATTAATGACGCGTCGGTCGGTCGGAAAATGAGGGGAAACGAGGATTTCTTACGTGGAATTGAGGAGGTCGTAGAAAATTTGTCCGTTGACGCCTTTCTCTACGTCCGTGGCCGTGACCGAGCCGATGATCAAGCCGGGTTCCTCCTCCTCGACGACCGAGAACTTGTAGAGGGTGCGCTCGAACTTTGGTATGTGGTCGTTGACGTCGATCACGCGCACGATCAAAGATGCCGCAACGATCTGTCGTTAAGTAAACGAAAGTGAGTATGCCATCACTAGGTGGCATCACCCACTGGTGATAGAGATACTCACGAAATCACCGTCGGTCACCGAAATGTCTACGCCGTACTCTTCGACGGTTTCAAAGTCCAGAGGAGCCGAGGTGGTGACGACGCCACTAAAATAAAGTATTTCTTCAAATCAAATTTCGTCGAAAAGAAAAAGGTAAAAAATATAAAAAATATAAAAAATATAAATAATTACGATCGAGACTCGATTTGGAACGGGATTGTGCCGTTTTTGTTGTCCAACGAGAACCTCAGCAACGAGTTTGAATCGGGGTCTTTGGCCATCACCGTTGTCACGACCGTTCCTGCCGGCAAGTTCTCTCCGACTTGCGCACTCAGCGGCATGCCTAAAAACGTGGGAGCATTGTTGTTCTCGTCCTCCGTTTGAATGTAAACAATAGCCAGCGATGTCCTGAATTTTATTCATTTTATTCATTTTATTCATTGATTTATTTATTTATTTATTTATTTTTTATAGTTTTCGGTACCTTCGTTCGGACGGTTCTCCGGGTTTGTCGCCCGCTCCGACGAAGAGGGTGAATTCGCCGGCTTTCGAAGACAGCGCCGCCGGACTTTGCGAGACGAAAACGGATCCGTTTTCGCGATCGATGTCGAACGGCGAACCGGAAGAATCGGGATGTTTGAAGTAGAAGATGCGGCCGTTGTCGCCTCGGTCGGCGTCGACCGCGCGCACCGATCCGATCACGGTGCCGGGCGGCGCGGTCTCGCTCACGTTGAAGCGGTAGACGGTCGAAGGGAGAAACACGGGGTCGTTGTCGTTCGTGTCGATCAAATGGACTTCGACTTGGGTGGAACTCGGTTCGCCAATTCCGAGCACGCTGCGAGTTTTCTCGATCGCAAACACCTTGAGATCGAGTCGGGAGTATTTTTCGCCGTCCAATCGAGTTTGATTTTTCACGGTGATCCAGCCGGACACTTGGTCGATTTGAAACGCGTCCACGGGATCCTCCAACTGGAATCTGAATGCGCCATTTTCTCCCTGAAATTTGAATATTTTTTTTAATTTTTAATTTCTTCGAATATACTTTATTTCTACCTGGTCCTCGTCGATGGCCCGGACTTGCGCCACGCTGAATCCGTTGGGCAGATTCTCCATGATGCTCACGTTGTACAAGTCGACTTCGAAAATGGGAAGATTGTCGTTCAAATCGATGATTTCGATCTCGAGTCTCGCTTTGGTCAAACGGATGGGATTGTCTCGTTGCGCCGCCTAAGCGAAGTGACAGTTGGCCGAATGAAGAATTTGAAAAATGTGAAAAATTTGAAAATTCGAGAATATCACCTGAATTTGGAGGATGAATAAATTGTCCAGCAACTGCTCCCTGTCGATTTCTTTGAGCAAATACAAAACGCCGTCTGAGGGATCGAGGGAAAAGTATGCAGCTTCGTTTCCGGCCAAAATGGAGTAGCCGACACTCGCGTTGATGCCCTTGTCCGTGTCCTGGGCGCGAATCGACGGCTCGACCGCCAATTTTTCTCGTATGGCCGCGCCCTAGATTTTTTTTTATAATACTTTTACGATCTTTCGAAGTGAAATTTTCGTATAGGGTACCTACCGTCAACTGCCATTTCTCCTCGACTTTGACTTTGTAGACGTCGCTCGTGAAAGCCGGATTTTGGTCGTCGGAATCCTTCACTTTGATCGTCAGAGTGGTGACCGAACTGTGGCTGACCGGAGACCCGTGATCTTGCACTTGGATGTCCAGTTTGTACTCGCGCACTCCCTCGTCGTAGTCGAGCGGTTTGGCCACGACCACGGCGCCTTCCATCGGATCCGACAAGATGAACGTGTCGCCCACATTTCCGCCCTGTGAAATTGTACAAAATTGATTTGAAATTTTTTAATTTTTAATTTTTAATTTCTACGTCTCTTACGACGATGGAGTACGAAAGTTCGGAGTTGGCGGTGTTTGGTTTGTCGCCGTCGGTGGCTCGAATGCCCTTGAAAATGGTCAATCCGACGGGTGTCAATTCGTCCACTTCGATGAAATAAGGAGCGTTTTGGAAAATAGGTGAGTGGTCGTTGATGTCTTGCACGTAGATGTTGACCGGGAGATAAACGATTTCCTGTTCAGACAAAATGATTTGCATATTTATTTCAAGATCGCTGACCCGTTGCGTCGTGTTGCGTCACTTACCGTGTCGTTGGATCCTCTGCACGCCAATTTGAACTTGAGCACGCTTTTCGGTTGTGCCTGGAATCGAGTGTAAAAAGTAAACACTTTTAAATGGAGTGGAGAAAGAAACTACAACCTACGGCGTGTGAAAGTACTTTAGTAGATTTTTTTTATTTATTTATTTTAAGGCGAAGAAAAAAGTGGTTAAAAATGTAGGCCAATGAACCGTGGCAAACCCGATCGATTCGACATTCAATGTTGACAGAAAAGAAAAAGAAAAAGAAAAGAAAAGGAAAGAAAAGAAAAGTTGTCAATTATTATTATTATTATTAGTATTAATTATTAATTATTAATATTATTGAGGAATGGAATTTGATTATTGATTTGAGAATCGAGGTCTGAGAGGTTTGAGAACGGGGTCAAGAACTCGGGCGAGCGAATTATTTATTTTTACCTGGTCGACTAAATCCTCGAGGGATTTTGCGACGATCAACGCGATATGGCGATCGTCGACTTCGGCGAATTTGACGTACTCGATGTCTTCGCGATCGTCCGTCGATTCGATGGCAAAAAAAGTTCGCGGATGCACTTGCACCTCGGCGATTTGGCCTCCTACCGGCAGGTTTTCCGGAGTTTTTTCGAATAATTTGTTATCACCCGATAAGTGAAATTGGCAAACTTCGAAAAAATGTTTTAAGAAAATTAAAAATTCTAATTATAATAAACAAAGGAAAAAGAATTGAGAATTTCTAGTATATAGACTGACAAGGACGGGGCGTGGGAGTTTGAGCGATGACCCATATAAAAGAAAAATGTAACGTAATAAAACAAAACAAAAACTAAACTAAGAAGAAGAAAAAAAGAAAAGAAAGAAAAAAAATAAATGATGACCAGTTGTTTATTAAATTGATTGGATGCACTAAAGAGAGCAGAACTAATCGAAGCTGCTAAAATGGCGGGCTCGGGCTAACTCGTTTGGTTTGTTTTGTTTCTCATTTGTTCCATACTTCCATTCCATTCCCATTTGAGACAATGTAAAAGAAATGAGTAAAAGGGGTCAACGGCATAAATTAAAAATGAGATTGATTTGCATCATGAACTAGTAGCTGATTTGTGTAAATCACCTTGAGTCGTGAAATAATTCCTAGCGTTAATTATTACAATTATTTTCCTAAATTACAATCGGTGAGTTTCCTCATTCAAAATTGCACCATTTAGCATTTTTATTAACATTTAACTTGACCAATTAAACTTTTTTTTCTTTCTTTTGGTTTGTAGGTGGAGATTGGAGAATTTGTGGGTCCTTGAATTGGGCCGTTGAAAAGATAGATTTAAAAAGGTTGGCGCCTTTAAAAAGAAGGGCCAAGGTAAATAAATACTAAATGAATGAATAAATGAATGAACAAATGAAACCGGTCACGGTGTCAAGTTTGAAATCGATGTCACACTCGAAGAATGATGTATTTTTTCGTCGACACAATTACAAGTATAAAATTCCATTTGTTTAACGACTTGACACTTTGAAATGAGCAAGGGTAGTCGTACTTTAATTTAGCATGAAGTAATAATAATAAAAAAAATTTAAAAAAATTTAAAAAATAGTTGATATGGAAAAGTGTTTTTTTTTTCTTTTTTTCTTCTTTTTACTTCTTAGAACTAATAATAACTATATTTTCTTTCTTTTTTTTCAGTTTGGTTTCCACCCACCAATTTAACGAAAAACCTGCTGAAACTCTCAAGGAGAGAACATGTGGATGATCTTTTATAGATTTTCTAGAAGAGAATTGAGGATATTTACCTTGAGCATTGCACTGGACGAAATATTGAAAGGTGAAGAAGATGAAGAAGATGAAGAAGATGATATTACGGACGAACATTTTGATCTATGTTGGAAGAGCCAGGTGAACAATCTGATGGTGCATTGTGTACGTGATCCTCGGACGACTGAAACAAAATGAGATTGTGTTTATTTGGTCTCGAGTCTCAGGTTGTTGAGTTGAGGTCATTTAATACTGGGACGGACCAAGATAAAAATCGGAATCTGTGCAAATGTATCGATTAACATTTCTAAAGGAATTTGATTCGCATTTTGAAGGTCAACTATTGGCCCTTATGTGGGTTGATTTGATTCATATTCACATTCATATTCATATTCATATTCATTCGATTTGATTAATTCCGTCCCGTCCCGTCCCGTCCAGTTTTCGAATTCGCTGTATCCTCACTTCCGCGTTGTTAGGACGCGAAAATTACAAGTTTCTCGCGCTTTACTCGAAAATGAATTTAGTTCGCCTCGAGGTTCGAATTGCGAGCTTCGGAGAGGTTGATGGCACCAGGCAAACGCGTCTCCGATATCATTATCACTGTGTAATATCGAAATTTAAAGGAAAAATGGAGTATGTAAAATAATAGGTCCCGGTCCCGGTGCCGGTGCCGGTGCCCTGACCTAAATAATTTGAGAAAATTAAGTAAAAATGTCAATTATCAAACGAAATGAAACGAAGCGAAGCGAAGCGAAGCGGGTGAGTGGATACACATTTGTTTCGACAATAATCGGAAAATGTCAATTGACCCTCGCGCATTTGCGCTTCCTGGTGGGGCTCGCGTGCGATGCAAATGTGAACTTTATGTTTATGTATTCTTTTTTCGACGCTGTGAATGTGATTTATGTGAAATGGTCAACGAGTTCTCGTGACAACCCACCTGGAACACTTCCCACTGCCCGACTTTTCATCACCGTTACCTTTATATATTTAATTTGTTATGAGAATGTTAAAACAAGAATTTTTTTTTTTTATAATTTAACTTTTGATTATTTTTGGGGATTTTAAATATTTGACGATGAATTTTCTATTTTTTTTTTTTGTGAAAATAAAGTCGTTTTCGACTTTATTTTTATTTTAAAAAGTGAATAATTAGTTCGAAATGAATGTGTAATTTTTACCTGTTGCCGGTGCTAGTGGCCAGTGGAGTGTCTATGGCCTGAATGAGTTTCAAGTGGGACGCGCGTGACGGTAGGGCGTCGACGCTGCACCAGCTGATCGCCCGAAGGCATTTCTTATTTTTTGGCGAGAAAGAAAAAGAAAAGGGCGGGAAAAAGTTTTTCTGCCATCTTCGATTGACCTCCAACGCATAATAGGCGGAAGAAGTTGATTTATCTAGAGGAACGGAATATGGGGAAGAAAAAGAAAAAGAAAAAGAAAAATGTTAAGTTCAGCTCTAGTGAATCAAGGTGGGTAACTGGGTACGGTACGTGATAATGATAATTAGTGAACTATATGAAAATGTGAAAATAAATCAAACGATACGAGAATTGACAAGTTGACAAGTTGACACATTTTTCATTAAATTTTTATGTTAATGATGCAATTAAAAGAGAAATGCCGCCTTGAGTGCCAAGGGTAGTTTTTTTTCAGGCAAAATGTGATTGTTTTCTTTTCTTTTCTTTTCTTTTCTTACAGGAAGTAAAATTGGATCTTTGTCTGATAAAAATTTAACATAGTTTAATTAAATTTTTTTTCTCGTGCGAATATAACTGATCGTCTTTCTCGTATATTGAGAATAAAATCCTGCGAAAACTGTAGAAGCTGAGTTGAGCTTTTCTTTTCTTTTCTTTTCTTTTCTTTTCTTTTCTTTTTAAATAAGGTCATCAGCCACACAATTGGACGATCTGAAATATTTCTGCTCTGATTTTGTACTCGTTCTCATGCGCTGCACGATTCGCATAATTTGATACTGGATGGATGGACACCGGTAAAAGTTTTTGAAAAGTATCTTTAGAAAGATAATGGAGAAAATGACTATATAATCAAGGCGGTGTTGTCATGAGTCTAGAGTGATGATCGTCCGGATCGGAATCGAATTTCTTTTTTCTTTTTTTTTTAATGCACTCGTTTCGCTTTATTCATTTCGGGAACAAACATTTTAGTTACACGTTCCGTCGTCGAATTAACCATTGTTCGAAATGTTTGTTTATTGAAAGCGAGTTATTCGTGCAAAATGTCCCCTTTAACGCCGATACCAAATTGTGGCTCCACTGCAATACACGAAAAATCGAAAGATGGCAGATTTTCATCTTTAGTATTTTAAGAATATACATTATAGCGAATACATTAATAGTAGGTGGGACATAAATTTCTGCGTGGGTTTTTTATTTTATGGTTTAATCCGGGTCTGATTTTTGTTTTCAAAAATTCAATAAAATCTCAGATACTCAGATGTTTGAAATACCATTTAGTTCGTAGTGGCATCTCGTGGTTATAATCGAAACTACAATACTTAGTGAATGCAACTATTCACGCGGTGCTCCGTTGTTGCCAGGCCACGATGAGGTTTATTCACGGACAGGTTTGCGTTGGTTTCTAGCCATTAGATAAGTATTAATTACTGCGATCAGATGTGGGGAATCGGTTCTTTAATCTTCGTTTCTCTCGCATCCAGATCCAGGTTCCGCAATAATCTGTGGTTCCAGTACCAGATTCCAGTTCCAAGTGTTATAAGACCGATGGATTCGAATTGATTTCTGAAGTTGCCCTCCCCTAATGATGTCAATTAATTATTAAAATTCGAAGAGTTGAAAAACATGTGTGAGCAAAAATCTGGAAAAAGAGATAAGAAGACAATAAAAAAACAAACTGAGCGTTGTTAAGGACTCGTAAACAATGAGATGTAATTAATTAATTAATTAAAATGAAAATATAAATAAAAGGTTAGCAATAATTTCACTCGACCTATTTGCAGGTTAAATTGTAAAGAATGCGACGAGAAGAAAAGCAACGAACGGATGAGAAAACACGAAAAGCAAACAGCATTGCAAATGGGTCAACTAAGAAGACATTTCTTGCTCAAAAGTTCAAAATCAAAAGTGAGCTATTAGTTAGTTGATTACTTCGGCTGCTATGGACTCGCCAGGAATGTTATCGCGTTGCCGATACGAGAATAGAATTGTGAAACGGTTGAAAAGATGGCTACTGAAATTTGGTAAGTCACCGCAGAAATTAATTAATTTTTATTTTTATTTTTATTTCTATTTGGAGTGGGGAACAACGCGATAAGTTGCGCCAACATTGGCATAAAGCGATACGGTATCCGTCAAATACCACAGACAAACAATAAAAATAAAAATAAAAATAAAAATAAAAATATATTTGCCTCGTTATGCAATTTGATACGAGTTAAAGGAAGTAACTCACGATTGATAAACTGTTTTAATTATAAAGAATTTTGAGTTGTGACACACGCTCGTGTTTTATCTGTGAGTAATTACAGTATAATTCCCATAAAAAGAGTCGACTACGTAATGGTAAATAGAATTGAGCTCTTGTTTATTTATAAATGTTGCGATTATCAGCTGATTACGAACAATCGATATAAACCGATTAATCATAATTCATTCTTCAATCGTGTTAGTTATTGTGACTCGAAAACATTTAAACATCTCTGTTACTGACACTGACAGGTGTGTAGGGAACAAACCGAATTTCAATTAATTTATTTATTTGTTATTTGTTATTTGTTATTTGTTATTTTTTATTTTTTATTTTTTATTTTTTATTTTTTATTTCTCGCAAGCTCGCTGGCGAAATCGATGGATCGACGGGATACGGGCGATAAGTAAGTTTTATATCTTAAATTTTTTTATTAATGTGTAATTTTATTTTATTTTTATTTAAGTTTGGATCATTACGGCGCCGCTACTTTGAGGTGTTTATTTACCCCGGCCATCGGTTATAACGCTTTTTCTCACAACTACTATTTTCACAGCAGAATATCAGCGTTGAATTCGTCCGCTTCCGAAAACGAGAGCGAGCAGCACTGCGTCGAAATTCCGCTAGAGGAAATGTAAATAATAATTTTCAAATTGATTTGTTGGCGGCGATAAGCGATTGATTAGCAAATCAATCAATCAATCACGAGTGAGTCGCGCGCTAGAAACATGTCAAAACCAGTCTCGAGCAGTTGGTCTCGTTTTAAAAGGGTTTTTTTGCCAGATGGAAACCCCAAAAGGACACGAAATTGGAATTGGATTATCGGATGGGTCGCGCGAAGAAGGGAAAAGCGATCATTTTTAATCATTTCGAGTTTAGCATGCCCGGGATGCTTCAGCGACGAGGAACGAATCTCGATCAAGACATGTTTTATCAGATTTTGTTGATTTGGGGCTTCAAAGAGTCCGACATCGTCATCGAACTGGACGCGAGCTTTGAAAGAATCACCGATCGTTTACATTACTGTAATTTTATTTATTTTTTTATTTATTTTTTTATTTTATTTTTTTATTTATTTTTTTATTTATTTTTTTATTTATTTTTTATTTATTTTTTATTTATTTTTTATTTATTTTTTATTTATTTTTTATTTATTTTTTATTTATTTTTTATTTATTTTTTATTTATTTATTTTTTTATTATATTTATATTTATATTTATATTATTCTGTGTTATATTATAGTGTCGAAACGCGTGAATCACGACGATTGCGACATGTTCGTGTGCGCCGTTTTCACGCACGGCGAGCGAAATCAGTTGTATTCGAAGGACAAACTTTACCCGACTTCGGACGTGTGGAAATGTTTCACGGACGAAGAGTGTCCGTCTCTGAAGGGCAAACCGAAACTCTTTTTCATCCAGGCGTGTCGAGGAACCGATTTGGACGCGGGCATCGAAGTCAAAGATCCGAAACTCTTATTGGAGAAATTCACACGTTTAAACATCGACGCGAACGACGGCGACGGCGACGGCGACGGCGACACTCCCGATCCCGAACAAGTTCTCGTGATAACTTCGAACGACAAAAGTCTGTTGGATGCAATCGATAATTTGGACGAAGTCGACAGCAAACCGATCGATCTCGCGGGACCACCGAGAAGCCGCGGTGGGAGCATTCAGGGCATTCCTTCGTCGTGGCAGGAGGAAAGGCGCAGCAGCGCGGACGAGACGATTCCGTACGTCAAAGACAAATCGTTTTGGTTTCCGCCGAAACGCCGATCTCGCGGGACCAGCGAGGGCGAGAAAGACGCCCTGCTACTCACCACATTGCAAATGGATCGAAGAAGCAGCGCGCCCATCAAAGTGCCGCGGGAATGGTTGGAAAAACAAAACGAGGTGATGGATTCGAAATTCATCGAGTTGAAGGAACCGTTTCAGGTTCCTCACCCTGATCCGGACATATTTGTTGCGTTTTCCACGGCCGATGGTGAAATTGAAATCTTTTTTTTTTTTTAAGTTTAAATATATTTTATTTATTTTATTTATTTTTTAGGTTTTTATTCGTTTCGGCGTCCAACACACGGTTCGTGGTTCATCCACGTGCTTCACGAGGTTGTGAGAGTCAATCGGCATTTGGACGAAGCGAATTTGTTAGATCTTTTGACCGCGGTCAATCTCAAAGTAGCGGTCGACATGGAGTCGTACGTGACGGATCCCGGAAAGAGGGCGTATCACAAGCAAAAACAGATTTCTTGTTTCCATTCCACACTCACGAAACGTGTTTATTTCACCAAATACTAGATTGATTAATTAATTAATTAATTAATTAATTAATTAATTAATCAATAAAAAATGTAATTTGTAGTTTTTTAATTTTTAAATTTTTGTTGCTGCGGATTTTTGGCTTTTGGCGGAATCTGCTTTTCCGTTTTCTGCCGCTCGCTGTTGTGCGATCGTCGTTTTCTCACTGTTGACATTTTTAAAGGATGGTTACGGCGCACGTGGTTGAGGAATGAAATTACTCACCATCGAAATGTAAATAATGACTCGATGGCTGACGCAACACGTGCGATGGACTCGAGTGATGGATGTCGACATGATCGACGTGGCCGTGGCCGTGGCCGTGGCCATAAACGGGGTGCAAATCGTAGTGACCTCTGATCCCGTGTCCAATACCGAAACCGAAAAAGGGATTAAAATAATTTCCAAGTCCAAAAGTAGGCGTCGGGAGGCTACCGACGATGGCGGACAAGAACGAAACGAGAATGAGCTGAAACGAAACCAAAAAAAGAAAGATGATTCGCGACATTAAATACAGAGTACTGTACCTGCGGGAGCATCATTTTGACGAATGAAGAGGTGACTCGTTGAGGGGGTCTTTTTATTCGAAAAGCCCATTAGGGGGAGATGAAAATGAGGTTAATCACCATCGTTATCTACCCGTTTATCTGTCTATTTTTGTCCAGTTTGGAAATTCCAGCCGGGCCCAATAAATTGTTGTTGTTATTATATTTCACTCGTTTTTTTATTTTTATTTTTATTTTTATTTTTATTTTTATTTTTATTTTTATTTTTATTTTTATTTTTATTTTTATTTTTATTTTTATTTTTATTTTTATTTTTATTTTTATTTACATTTACATTTACATTTACATTTTTATTACTGTTACTGTTAGTGCAACTGAAGTTCGCATTCTATTGTTGTGTATTAACATTCGGTGCGAGTTATGTAAAATGCGTTCACTCTTTCTCTCTCACTCCCACTCGCAGTTTGTAGTTTGCCAGCTGTCATTTTTCTTTTTTTATTAAAGTTGAATTCGTGGCGGCCGGCTGACGTCACTCGCGCTCGGTTCGGGCTTCGATCGGGGTCTCGTGCGGCGCTCTCGCCCTCATCCTCGCTGTTTGCATTGTATCTTTCAACTCTTCAGTCGGCAGCTGCGAGCGACGCGCATTTGCCGTTCGAAAAAGTTTTCAATTTATTTCGGTGTCGCGACCTTGAAATAGAAGAATGAATAACTCGAATTATTCGTGCGAATGGATTAACGTACGAATCGTGCGGTTATAGCGTAATATGATGGAAAAGCAGCGAAATAACGTAATTTCTACGAAAATTGATCCGAATCAAGGTAGCGTTTTAGTTTATTTTATTTTTTATCGATCTAATCGATAAAAATAGCGATATAGATTCGATGTCGTAACTATCCAGATGTTCAATTTTTAAGTTAAAAGTTACCGTAGTTATTTTTATTTTCGTCCTTGAAATTCAAATTTCCTCGCTCCCTCGCTCATCAATCTATCTCGAGTCGAGATAGGCATTAGTTGTAGGTATTATTCGTTGAACAATATACAGATATACAAACGATAATTTGAATTTTGCGAAACAACCTTGAACTTTTTGTTAAACTTGATAAAAATTCAATCGCGTGCTTTTGTCGTACAAGTACGTGTACGTACGCAGTAAAAGATAAAATAAATGCATCCTGTCTTTTTATTTTTTATCTTTTTATTTTTTTATTTTTTTATTTTTTATTTTTTATTTTTTTATTTTTTATTTTTTTATTTTTTTATTTTTTTATTTTTTTATTTTTTTTATTTTTTTATTTGTTTATATTTTATTTGCCTTTCAAGATTCTTTTCTAATTCAACAGCTGTTTGAAACTATTTGTTGTTTTGGCAGTTGTTCCTCTCGAATGGTTGATCGGATTGAGCATCGGCGGAGGGATCGCCGTAGTGCTCGTCGTGATCGGCGTTTTGGTTTTGATCGCCCGATCGCGGAAGGCGAAAATCGCGACCCTCGACAAAAATCCGGTCGACATTAAGACGCTTCGTTACGTGACGCGATATTCGTCCAGCAGTACGGGCGAATCGCAACTGGACGCAGGGTTCCTCGAAGATGCCGCTAAACCGAGCGTCAGCTTGTCGCACGTCCAGCCCAAGAACTTTTCGAGCGCTTATTACAGTCGCAATTTACTGTCGACCAATCGCGATGACACCTCGGGGTGACTGATAAATTTATTTATTTTTATTTTTAAATTTGTTTAATGCGTGAATTTCAGGACGTCGGACGAAGAGGAAGCGGCGATTCAGCGGTTCGCCAATACGAACGGCAGAATTTGGTTCACGATCAAATACGAGGCGAACACGTCGCAATTGAGCGTGACCGTGGTCAAAGCTCGTTATTTGAGAGCTCGAGGAATGTGCCACGAACTGAGGGACCCGTTCGTACGAGTTTACGTTTTGCCGGACGAGATGAATTACCAGCAGACGAAACCCAGGCGACGGACTCTTTCGCCGCATTTTAACGAAACGTTTACTTTTACAGTATTTGAATTTCAAGTTTTTAATAAAATAAATAAATAAAAAAAATTAAAAATAAAAAATATAAAAATAATTTTATTTTCATTTGAATAGATAAACGTCGAAGACGTGGCGTCTAGGACCGTTAAATTATCAGTGTACGACATAGACAAAAAGAATGTACGACACACTTTAGGACACGCGATTATAGCCCTGCAAAAAGTCGATTTAGCTAATGAATGTATACTGTGGAAAAATTTAGACACCATATCGCAAGTAAAAATGGGAAAAAATAATAATTTATACATTTTTCTATTTTTTCTATTGTTTTATTTACATAGAAAACTAATCAAATAGGCGAACTTTATTTTTCGTTATGCTGTAACCCTTACACGGATCGTATTAAAGTGTCCGTTTTAAGAGGAAGAGAATTTCGATTTAAACGTGTTTCTCTGATAGAACAAACAGGTGATGTTATATTTGTTTTATTTGTTTTATTTGTTTTATTTGTTTTATTTGTTTTATTTGTTTTATTTATCATGTTCGAAATTTAAAGGTTTTAACTGAAACTTCAAATTTGCAGAATTATTTATTCGCGTGGAATTTTACTACGGTTCGAAACTGATTAAATACAAGGACACAATTAAAGTGAAGTTTTGCGAAAACCCGAACATTTTTCAAAATTTTTCCTTCTCCGTCATCGGCAGACATTTCGATTCGTGCAGCATTTGTCTGATCGCCATGGCAACTAGGGACAATGTCACGATCAAGTGCGCTCGAGTTTCGGTCGGATCGTTTCTCTACGCTCGCGGTGACGAATTACAACACTGGCAGGACATGATGTCCAATCCGCGAACCTCCATTGAACGCTGGCATTTATTAACGGAAGTCACGTGAAACTCTTCACGGATGCGAAATATTCAAAGATGTCACAAACTGCAAAAAATATCACATAATACGCACTACTACAGTATTATTATTATTATTATTATTATTATTATTATTATTATTATTATTATTATTATTATTTACTTATATAGTTAAATTTGTTATTATTATTTTAATTTTTTTTTTTTTTATTTTTACTTTTGGAATTAAATAAAATAATTCGACCTTCACAATACTTTTTATTTGCCAAGAGGAAGTATTTCGTGACAACAAACGATTATAAAAGATGAGGAAAACTAAACTGATCTGGTAACGTAATGTCAGAAGTAAACAAATGGCCGCGTGGTGGCAACCGTTTGAAATAAACTCGTCCGAAATGATGCGCCGACGAGCGGCGACTTTTTTTTAACACTTTTTAAACAAATTTTAACAGATTTAAAATTAAAAAAAATTGTTTTTATTGTATTTGTGTTTTATTATGAATATAGATTTAAAAAATAATACGTGCAACAATTTTGTTTATTAAATTATCCCGTGCTTAACGCTCATTGGTGGAAAAAGTTTAACTCTCATTTGATTGGCCATTTTGAAATAGTTGTTCCGAGCGGGCGTTGTGAACGTGGAGCGACTCGTGGTTAAGACCGTTGTCGATTTTCTACTCGTACTCGTGAAAACTTTATATTATTCCCAGAATGGAAGATTACATGAAAGTGGAGAAGATTGGCGAAGGTATTATATTTTAGTTCTCATTGAGCGAGTCCTACGGTTCTTTTCTGCTATAGGAACCTACGGTGTGGTGTATAAAGGGAAAAACAAAAAAACCGGTGCCGTTGTGGCTTTAAAAAAGATTCGACTGGAAAATGACGACGAAGGGGTCCCGTCGACCGCAATTCGCGAAATTTCGCTTCTTAAAGAACTGCAGCATTCCAACATTGTGTGGTAAGAAATTATTTTTTGAATTATTTTTTTGTTTTTTGAATTTAAATTTGTTTCCGTTGCAGTTTGGAAGATGTTTTGATGCAAGAAAGTAAATTGTATCTCGTGTTCGAATATCTGTCGATGGATTTAAAGAAATATATGGATACCATTCCCAGTGGACAACTGATGGATAAATCACTCGCCAAGGTGAAAACGAGAGTAAAATTTTGAAGATATTCAAATGTATTGAAATTTTTCAATAATTTTCAGAGTTATTTGCATCAAATTTTGCAAGGAATCGTATTTTGTCATCAACGTAGAATACTTCATCGTGATTTAAAACCACAAAACCTTTTGTTGGATAAGAAAGGAGTAATTAAAATAGCTGATTTCGGTCTGGCACGTGCTTTCGGTATCCCGGTTCGCGCCTATACTCACGAAGTGGTCACTTTGTGGTACCGCGCACCCGAAGTTCTGCTGGGTGCCGTGCGTTACTCGACCCCGGTCGACGTGTGGAGCATCGGTTGCATTTTTGCCGAAATGATCACGAAACGTCCTCTGTTTCACGGCGATTCGGAAATTGATCAACTTTTTCGGATTTTTCGGTGAAATTTAAATTTAAATTTAAATTGAAATTGAAATTGAAATTATAAATTTAATCGATCTCGAATTTCAGAACTTTGGGGACGCCGACCGAGCAGACTTGGAAAGGAGTCGCTGAGTTACCCGATTACAAAAAGACATTCCCGAACTGGAAGGGCGGCAATTTAAGCAATAATTTGAAGAATTTAGATCCGCAAGGTCTAGAACTTTTGCAGAAAACGTTCATTTACGATCCAACTATTCGCATCACTGCCAAAGATGCTTTGAAACATCCTTATTTCAACAACATGGATAAAACGAAAATTCCAACTTGATGATGATCATTTTATTTAACTATTCTGTATATATATATATTCGAACGTGGATAAGTTTTTTGAGTAAAAATTCGGTTTGTAGTTGACATTGATTATAAAAAAAAAAAACTAATAAAACTAAATAACATAGAAAAAAAAAAGAAAAAAAAATTTATTTGACTTTGTGGCACTGTCTGGTGAGTGAATCGTGCATAATCCGTTGCAAATTGTATCGTGGCGCGCCATTTGTGGACGAAGATTCAAGATGGCTGGCGTGAACTTGAGAAAAGCTCTGTTCCGGTCTCCGGTCGAACAAGAACCTGACAATACCAGTGAGAATGAGTTTATTTTTAGTAATTGAACACGATTTTCACGTTTTTTAAAATTTAATTTTAGATGCTACCGAACTAATTATGGCCAAACTTCATTTCGAACACGACGTTGAAACCACGTTAAAAACAGTGAAGAAAGGTGAGACGATGATGATGATTTTCTTGATTTTCTTCTTTCTTTTTCGTCACCGTTTTTTGAAACATTAAAATGTTATTTCAGATTTGCACGAACAACGTTTGAGCCGGTTGAGGAAAAAGGCAGAAAATTTAAGCCAAGATCATTGGAAATACGAACCGATCGAGAAACTTTTAGGATTCAAGTGAATTGAAATTTGAAAATAATAATAATAATAATAATAAAAAATTGTTTAAAATAATGAATTTTTCTAATGAATTTTTCAGACCGTAATAAATAAATCGCGAATAAATCATAAATCTATATCGAGAAATGGAGAACGTTATACTGAGTTTTCACGACTGCGTCATCAAACAATCGGACATGAATCTGTTGGACGGACCCGAGTGGCTGAACGATCGTTTGATCAGTTTTTTCTTTCAATATTTGGAAAAGGTCAAGTACGGAACGTACGAAAAAGGCGTTTGTTTCATCGACCCGGAAGTGTGCCAGTGCATCAAACTGTCGCGCGGATCGTGCGTGGGCGTGTTTGCGGATCCGCACGATTTGCAGAAGAAAGATTTAATTCTGTTGACCGTGAACGATTGCGAGGACGAGGAGGCGGCCGGCGGGACGCACTGGAGCCTGCTCGTTTTCGTGCGTCATTTTAACAGTTTTTATCATTTCGATTCTTTCGGAGGTGCGAATTTAGAGCACGGGCGTGACGTGATGAATCATTTGATACCTTTCGTGAAATGCGAGTCGATGCCGAGTCTGGTCGAAGCGACTTGTTTGCAGCAGCAGAACAGTTTCGATTGCGGCATCCACGTGATTTGCAACGCCGAGTACATTTGCGCCAAGTATTTGGAACATTTCCAGGGCGACGTGATGGATTACGTCACTCTGCAGTCGATCTCGGGCAAACGAAAGTGGTTGAAAAGTTTGATTTTATCTTTATGTTGAACAAAATTGTTGTGAAATTCTTGTTGTTGTACACAGGTCGATAAACGAGTAATAATGTCTCAGACTCTCTTTTCTTTTTCTCTTTAAATATATAAGTTCTAACGTGGAAGTTTGGTTTTTCAACAAAGATAGTTCACGATTGGTTGAGGTGGCAATTTGTCACTTGTTTTTTCTGATTCGACAAAGGCTAATGGGTGGAAGGGGATTGTGGCTCGCCATCTGTTGCTTCTTGGGGATTTGATTTGATTTGATTTGATTTGATTTGATTTGATTTTTCTTTTCTTTCGTCGTTTCTTTTTCAAAAATAGGAAGTTTATTAAGCAATAAAATGTGCGGCGCGGCGAATTAGAAAAAACGATTATTACGTGAATTGGTAGAGTGTCCAGATGCGATCGGTTCCGATTCGGCTAATGATCGCTAATGTTTCGATATGTGTTTCTTAAAAAATGAAGAATGTTGCAATATCGCATTTTGTGCGTGTTCGGTTAGTGATGCGCTTTGATTGAATGAAAATCGCACGAATCGGAAATGATGTTCGTTCGAATAAGGCGTCCTGTCCTTTCATTCTTTCCTTCTCGCGAGATGGGCTCTCTTTTTAACCCCTTTACTCGCCAGTCGATTTGACTGAACGAACGAAAAGTGAGTAAACAAGCGTGTAGTGGTAGTGGTAGTGATAGTGATTGGCCTCCTGCCAATCCCGTCTCTAGTCGAGATGGCGCAGCGCCACAGCGGGCAGGTGAAAGCGGATCTTAATGTAATCAAAATTTGTTTACAAATACAAATACAAAATACTTTTTTCGTAAGGGAATGAATGAATGAATAAATTTGGCCACTTCGGCCAGGCGATGACTCTAGATTCATTAATTAATAATTGCATAATCGTTTCGCAGTTGCGAATTGTCCCGCGACGAGCAACGTTGAAGGAAGGCATTGTTGGCTGATCAGTCCGTTACGGAAATCGTGCTGCGTGAGCGACGGTGGAACAGGAGGAGGATTAATGTTTAACGTGTTGCTCAGCGTCCACGTGTAGTTGTGCACGGGGTTGTCGGGGAAAGACGGGAGGGAGGGAGGTGCGTGATTGAGCATGTTCGGTCGAAAAGGAGAGGGCTTTCACGATTTCATGCCTCCCGCAAGCCGTCGCGTGTTTTCCTTCCCTCGTGACGAATTGACGTCACGGGTGTGTTGTAGTTCCCACGCCCCATGCGCTTTATCCGTTTTCACATTACAACACGTTGTTGTTGTTGTTGTTGTTGTTTTTAATTTTAAATCAACATCTGTCGAGGTAATTGGATTTACTTCAATTCAATTTAATTTAATTTAATTTAAAAAAAGAAAAAGGATGATGAAACTGTTTTTCCCAGACCATACAAGGCCATCATCTGCTGCTGAGCGATTGATAGCGACAGGAAAAGGAAAGACAGGAAAGGACAGGCCCGAGTGAGCGTGGCGCGATCTGGCGAGTTGGCGCGAAAGCGGCGGCGCAGCTGCATTGGGTGGCGCCTCTCACACACTCGCACTCACTTCGTCTCACTTCGTCTCGTCTCGTCTCGTCTCGTCTCGTTTATTCGGATGGCCGTTGCCGCATGATCCGACATGATCACGTTTTAGTGAAGCGTACTCAGCTCAGCTGACTATAATGTCACTCGCCCCTCGCCCCGATGTGTCCCCTTCGCTTTCGCCCTCGCGCGAAATGGTTAGCCTTAGCAGGACGATTTTTTGACGGTCTATGTCTATCGAATCGAGGAGGGCCCGATCCCGATCCCGATCCCGATCGCGATGAGCCTTACAGTTACAGTTACAGGAAACGCAACAACTAACGACACGATAGTTGACAACTGCTTAAAAGACCGCAAATGGTGGTGCTTCCTGCTATCGAGCATCTTCTCGTTCCTCGCGGGCCTATTCATCGTACTCATATGGCGGGCTCTCGCGTTTTTATGCTGTCGAAACGACGGTGGAGGAGACTTTCAGACGGATATCAAGAAAGCTCCTCAGGACGGAGGAGGCGCGAAGGGGGTTCCGGGGGATGGAAAAGGCGGCGACATCGAGATCGGTTTCATGACCGAGGCCAAGGATTGGGCCGGAGAACTCATATCTGGACAGAGCACCACGGGACGAATTCTGGTAATGAACCCAATTTTCTAATTTTCACATTTTTATATTTTTATAATTTTATATTTTCAAAAAAAATCAAAAAAAATCAACGTTTTAGCGAGGTTGCGCCTTGCGGTGCATTGCGGACGAACTGATGTGTGTTTTGCCCGCACTGCCCGCATCATCGGCCGTCGATGTCGATGTCGATGTCGATGTCGATGTCGATGTCGATCATTAATTCATCAATTTATCGGTGGACCGATTCCAAATCCGTTTTATTTCTTGTTTTTCATCCTATTTTTCGATCGTCGTGACTCGTTCGCTCGAGTCGTTGCCATGGCGACCGGGCATCTGCCAAAGATGGTGGCTTATTGATTTTTCAATCGGCCATATTTGTGCGAACTTCGAAGAACGAAATGCGGCTCAATGAGTCGTACGGATGAATATATTTTACAAATTCTATTTTTTGCGCGGCTGCGGCTCGGTTTAGGTTCGCTGGTTCCGAATTGGTTTTTTTTTTTTTTTTTCTTCTTTTTTTTTCCGGACGAACGGTCGGTCGTTCGATCGGTCGATAATCGGCGGCCGACGCCATTTTTACTTTTTATTTGTGCAAACAGGAAAATTGGAATTTAATTTAATGAAAAAATAACGCACATCATATCGACGGATAAACAGATGGGTGGAGTGAGAGTTAATTTATAATAAAGTGGCGTTTTGCCAAATGGAAATGAAAAGCGAACACACGCGAAACAATTGTTTGTTTGTTTGTTTGTTTGTTTTACACTCGAAACCTTTTCGTTGCAGGTGGTCTTAGTTTTTACCCTGAGCATTGCGTCGCTGATCATTTATTTTATAGATGCATCCAGGTGAGTCAAAAATATAATAGAAATAATTAATAATTTTATTATGATTTATGCACGCGAATTGCACGAAATTAAACAATTAAATAATTCGAAGACTATCGATATTGAATCGATTGATTGATTAATTAATTAATTAATTAATTAAATTTAAAAAATGCTTTTCCTCCTTGTTTTCCTCTCTTATTTGCTCGATGGAATTCAGCACTGGTGACGGGTGAGTATGACGATTCGCACTCGATCACACTTTACATTTTAATATATTACATTTATATATTTACATATAATTATTAATTAATTAATTAATAAAAAAATTTACCTAAATTTTTCTCTTTTTTTTTCCCCTCTTAATCTAGCGAGGGCATCGAGAAATGCGGGCAATGGTCAGATAATACGACTCAACAAATAGACTTAGCTTTGAATATTTTTTTATGATCTACTTTTTTATACGTGTAAGTATAATGTTTTTTTATTTTTTTTTAAAAATAATTTAAAAATATTAATGGTTTAAATGGTTTAATAACTAGTTTATAGCCGCCAGTGACAAATTGTGGTTTATGCTGGAATTGTATTCGTTTGTGGACTATTTCACGATTCCACCGTCCTTCGTTTCGATATATCTGGATAGAACATGGATCGGTGTGTATTTCTTGTTTTTTTCTCTTTTCCTGTTAGCATGTTTATTTCTCAGGGCTCCGGTTCCTACGTGCGCTACGCCTGATGACAGTGCCAGACATTTTGCAATATCTGAACATTCTGAAGACAAGCAGCTCCATCCGACTGGCTCAGCTTGTCTCCATCTTTATTAGTGTATGGCTCACTGGTGCAGGCATCATGCACCTGGTAATCAATTATTATATTACAATATTATTATATTTATATTTATATTTATATTAATATTAATATTAATATTTATATTTATATTAAATTTTATTTAAATAGCTGGAAAATTCAGGTGACCCGTTGGAGTTTGACAACTCCGAACCGATTTCCTATTGGGAATGCGTTTACTTTCTAATCGTTACTATGTCAACCGTCGGATATGGTGACATCTACCCCCACACAACTTTAGGAAGAGGTTTTATGGTATTTTTCATTTTGGTCGGATTGGTAAGTAACGTCGTCAAATTCTTATTCGTTCATTAATTGATCGATTGATTGATTAATTTTAATTCATATTAATATTAATTAATATTAATTTTAGTTTTTTTTATATTTTATATTTTATATTTTATATTTTATTTTTTAAATTTGTTTCTTTTTTCTTTTTTCTTTTTCCTTTTTTTGATTTCTTTGTCGGAGGGGAATGGGGTCAGATTGCGAAATGTCGAAATTGATTGATTGATTGATTGATTGATTGATTGATTAAAAGTGCTCGCGAGGGAAGAGGGTTAGGGTTAGTCAAGATGCGGTGCAATAATAATGAAATTAAAAACCAAATTGAATTTAAATTTCGACAAATGCTGCACGGTTTGGTGTAGATGATTAATGGAACTAATATTGTACGTGTTGACTAATTTTGAACAAGTTGCTTGCAGATATTAGTATAAAAAAATAATAATAATAATAATAATAATAATAATAATAATAATAATAATAATAATAATAATAATAATAATAATAAAAATTGCTTCTTTTTTTTCTTTTTTTTGGTTCTATATTTTGAATTTGATGAAATAGTTTAATGTGTTGGAGAGCACTGTTGTTGTGTATTGAAGAAACTTTCCATGCCCTAGCTCAGCTCCTGGCTCTGAATAAGAAAGAATACAAAATTATTTTTTTTTTCTTAAAAAAAAAAAAGGGGAACCGTACTGCAAATGATAATCTGGATACCATCTTGTGATTTAATCTATTTGGTGTATTTGAATCCCAATATTGTAAATTCGTGTAAATTCGTGTAAATTCGTGTAAATTCGTGTAAATTCGTAAATTCGTAAATTTGTGTGTGATGCCGCTCTCTCTCCGAACCGAATAGAAATTAAATAACAATTGCGAAGGATTAATTTGAAGAAGACTCGAAAAAAAAGAAAAAAAAAAAAAAAAAAAAAAATACTTAAGTGCATGATTGGATATTTATCGATTAATATTTGTACATAAAAGTGTTGACTCGGGTGATTTATGATATATATTGTATATTGGCATGTTGAATTGTTGATCGTACCGTTCGATGTCGATGATAACCCGTGTTTTTTTTTGCCTGTTGTTTCTCTCTTTTTTCCATAGGCCATGTTTGCCAGTTGCATCCCTGAGATCATAGAACTAATAGGCACTAGGCCAAAATATAGTGGCGAGTACAGGCGGGAGCATGGAAAGAGGTATCTAAGCAAGTGACAATTTTCTAAATCTTTCCTTTTTCTATCCTTTTTCTATATCTATCTATCTGTATCTATATTGTATAATATCCGATACAATCCATCCCGTTTGAGTTTGAGTTTGAGTTTGAGTTTGAGTTTGAGTTTGAGTTTGATTTTGATTTTGATTTCACTTACTCCACCCCTCCGATAAATGGAAAATCGTATGTACCCCGTACGTTGTAGGCCGTGTTCGCAAGTTGGATTCCCGAAATCACTGAACTGTTGGGGAATCGGTCAAAGTATGGCGGAGCATTCAGGCGGGAGCATGGAAAGAGGTATCGGTTTCGCTCCTCTCATGGACCCCTTATCGTGTTTAGGCTATGTTTGCCAGTTGTATCCCCGAGATCATAGACTTGATTGGTACTAGGCCCAAATATGCCGGCCACTACAAGCAAGAGCGTGGACGGAGGTAAAGATGGATTGACACAAATTAAAAATTAAAAAATTAAAAAATTAAAAAATTAAAAAATTAAAAACCCACAAAAAATAAAAATAAAAAATAAAAATTAAATCTGTATCGATGTTATTCGTATGGAAAATGAAATGGTGGGCTCCCCCCCTCTCTCTCTATCTCCCGATGGAATCGAATCGAATCGAATCGAATCGAATCGAATCGAATCGAATGTTTTTGCAGATAAGTATTTTTTAAAAAGTGTTGTCTGTTTGTTTGTCTGTTTGTTTTTTTGTTTCTTTGTTTATTGTTCGTTGCATGCCCATGCCCATGCCCATGCCGTACAATTGATTTATTTCTTCCTTCGTTATCTGCATTTTTCTTCTCTTCTCGACAGGCACATTGTTGTTTGTGGACATATCACATACGAATCGGTATCACACTTTCTGAAGGATTTCCTTCATGAGGACAGAGAAGATGTAGACGTCGAAGTCATCTTTTTGCACAGGTCGGAAGAATATCAATTGTATTTACAAGTGTACGTACCGGTACCAAATGTTGCGTATATTGCAGGAAACCACCAGATCTTGAGCTGGAGGGTCTTTTCAAGCGTCATTTTACCACCGTGGAGTTTTTTCAAGGCAGCATCATGAATCCAATAGACCTGCAACGGGTCAAAGTGAGTTAAATTCAAATTCTAATTCTAGTTCTAAATTTCTAATTCAATTTTTAAATTTTTAAAATTATTATTAATTTTAATTTTATTTCTACAAAGATTCATGAAGCTGATGCGTGTCTGGTTCTTGCTAATAAGTACTGCCAAGACCCCGATGCTGAAGACGCCGCGAACATCATGAGAGTCATTTCGATCAAAAAATTACTCCGATGATATTCGTGTCATAATACAGCTGATGCAATATCATAATAAAGTGAGTCGTGTAAATGGAAACTAATCTGCAAATTCATTTTCATTTTCACCAATTTCACCAATTTCAGGCTTATTTACTCAATATACCGAGCTGGGATTGGAAGCGAGGCGATGATGTAATCTGTTTAGCTGAACTCAAATTGGGTTTCATAGCCCAAAGTTGTCTGGCTCCTGGATTCTCCACCATGATGGCCAATCTGTTTGCCATGAGATCTTATAAAACAGTATAATACAATATTAAATATAAAAATATAAAAATATAAAAATATAAAAATATAAATATAAATGTAATTTTTCAGTCACCCGATATGCAAGCATGGCAGAATGATTACCTCTGTGGTACGGGGATGGAAATGTACACCGAAAATTTATCGCCTGCTTTCATTAACATGACGTTTCCACAAGCAGCAGAGTAACTACTTTAAAAAAGAAAAAATTCTTTTTTCTCGAAATGTCTCGTTTGCTAATTGAATTTCTAATTTCTAGATTGTGTTTCGTGAGGCTGAAACTACTGTTGCTCGCTATCGAAATCAAAAACGAAGACGGGAGCGATAGCAAAATATCAATAAACCCGCGACTGGCAAAAATTCAAAATAACACTCAAGGTTTCTTTATTGCCCAATCTGCCGACGAAGTCAAGAGGTAGCTCAACTCCTTTCACTCGATTAATCGATCGATCGATCTTTTTCTTTCTTTTCTGTCTTTCTTTTCTTCTTAGGGCATGGCATTATTGCAAAGCATGCCACGAAGATATCAAAGATGCCACGTTAATTAAGAAGTGCAAATGTAAAAACTGTGAGTGCAAAACATTCTTCTTCTTTTTTTTTTCCCTCTTTTTTCTCTTTTTTTTCTAATTCATTTTTCAGCCGACCACAAAATTTTTTTTTTTTGTCACATGGCACTCACTCCATGCTTCTTCTTCTTCTTCTTCTTGTTTCGGGGTTTTCTTTTATATAAATAATATAAATAATATTTTCTCTATTTTTTGCTCTTTTTCTCTCTTTATTCATTTTATATGATAATATGATATGAGATTTTTGACGCCCTGACATTTTTCTTCTTTTTCTTTACTTTTTTCCTTTTTATTTTTTTATTTATTTATTTATTTATTTATTTATTTATTTATTTATTTATTTATTTATTTATTTATTTATTTATTTATTTTTCAATTTTGGAGCAGGCCAATCGATCAATAAGATTTAATATTAAAAAATACTAAATAGATAATTTTTTGCCCTTAACCCTTTTCCATTTCCATTTTCCCTTTACCCTCGCATTGCCATGACAACCACTGCATCCTCTGATTGAATGTTTGTGTGTTTTTGCTGCAGTGGCTCTGTTTAGGAAAGGTGTTCGAGCCGTTCAGCTCGTTGGTAGGGCAAGTACGTATCCGGATTTTTCCGTTCTCTCTGTCATTAATTTGTTTAGCCATGGTGTTTTTAGTAATTGTTGTCAATGGCCAGTAATATTGTATCCCACCTCCTTTCAGTGATCCCCGATCCCCGATCCCGATCCCGAATTTGATTCGT
>JH431652.1:0-11290 GCA_000239455.1 Strigamia maritima | reverse complement strand
GGCGACGGTCACTCGAGCTCGGCGGAGATAGTGTAACCACAGTACAATGTCTGCGGTATATTAGCTGTTACATATCTGATACACAAGCCTCATATTTGCCTCACAATAAATCAGAGGTGCCAAAGGCTTGAAAAAATGTAATCAAGCACAAAGGCAAATAATCATAGGCAAGAATCAGTATCAGTAACAGCACATAAAGCAAAAAGGCATTACTTCCTGTGTTACAAGGGCTTTTATACTTGTTTAATCCCTTTATCATAGATAAGAGGATTATGGCAAGATAATCCCATGAGTCAGAGTGATGACCATTATGACATCACTCATTCTCAAGACCATGTGCTTTTATCACTTTATAGAAATAAGAATATTTATTTCTGTATTGTGATAACTAGAATATTATAAATAACAACTTTATAACTAAAAGGTTGTTATAAAGTAATAATATTTATGTGTGCACATTTGTCTGGTCGAAACTCTGTCCATGGTTGCCATAGCGCACCATAGCGATAGTTTCTTCAACTGAATGAGGCTATGAAGCTTTATTCAAACAAATAGATCACAACTACAAGTCTAATTGCTTGAGTTTATGATCTAGTAATAAGTCTAAATCATTTTCCCATGATAAATGAAAGTCTTTATTTACTCTATTTATTATTATATTCGAATCTGCCGGCATGGTTGCATAGGCGCACCATAGTGGCAGATTCCGTTACCTTTTACGGACGGGCGTTCCAGCCCGTCACAATTTTAGTCATTGTAGATTATGCAACTGGATGGGTTGAAGTGGTTCCTTTAAGGAATGCTAAAATCCTGACTCTGGTTCCCCATATTATGAGATTTTTTCAAACCTATGGTGTTCCACGTTATATTGTATCAGATAATGACAAACAATTTGTTTCCGATGTATACAATGCGCTATGTGAGAATGCTGGAATCATTCCAAATCGGACCTCCCTGTACCATCCTCAAACTAACTATACGGAAAGGATTAACAGAAACATTAAAATAATGCTTCAAATTTTTACTTCTGAACACAAGCACTGGGACAGAGTGATTGGAAATATAAATTTCGCACTCCGTACTGCCCCATCAGCTACCACTGGTATAACACCTGCAATGGCGACATTTCTTAAGGAACTTCGACCATTTTGGGACAACAGGGACGTTGCTTACGACGCCCCTTTTGACCCGGAACGACCACATGACGCACTAAGAATGCTCATGAGTCGGATGGCTTCTCTTTTAAAAACTGCAATCAGTAATAAAGAAAAGGCCCAAATAAAACAAAAGACTAATTATGACAAACATAGGTCAGACATTCAATTTGAACTAAACGACTTAGTCCTAATTAAAACTCATGCATTGTCCAAAGCGGCAATCAGATATTCCCAATCACTAGAAGACAGATACAAAGGTTCCTATGTGATTATTAAGAAAATTAGCAGCAATGCTTATGAAATTGCAAAGCCTATCACTTTACAAAGTAAGGTGACTGTAAATGTTTCAGAAATGAGACTTTACATTCCCAGTGATAAGCCAGCTGGCTGGCCTATCGCCGATACCGCTGATGACAATGAGGAAAACCTCGCTGCGCCATCACAATCTACAATAATTGCTAGTAGCGACAAAAAGTCGGCTGCACTGCAACACATGGATGACAACAAGGACACAGTCCCTGTTCAATCATCCACCAAAGGTGGAAACCCACAAAAAACAGTGGCTAATGACACAGGTAATAAAATTACCAAACCATTGCCCAAAAAACGTGGGAGATCACCTAAAAATGTTTCAAAACCCAATAATGACAGTACAACTCCTGTCTTGTTGCCAAAGAGACAAATAAAACCCCCAAACAAATTAAATCTTTAATGAAACTTTGGAAATAAAATAAATATGCAAAGTAACTTTATTTGTAAAATATAAAGAAATTTTATTGGATACAATGAAACGAAATTACAGGATTTCATAAAGTAAATGCGATATAAATGTCAAAGGTATTGTGGAATTCATCAGGCCGTAAATAAAAGTGATTGTTTCGGTCGAAACATTGCGAAAACGTCGTATCGACGTAACGCGCAAAAATGACCATTTGCGAAATCCAATCAGGAGACTGGATTCGTCGAAACGTCCAGCGTACAAATACGTGACGTTTTCAGCGCCTATATAAACGCGCTGTTTGACTCTCAAACCATCAATTCATTCTGATCTCAGTGTGAACACTTCTAGATCACCGGTGGACCAACTTAGATTAAAAAAGGACTTTCAAACTTTCAAACCAACTAATGATGGCTGAAAACGACGCAGACCTCATGAACTGCCCTGTATGTGGCGGTTTAGGACAGGGCGTAAACAAGCACACCGGCTTCCGATCCACGTGTGCAAATTGCCTTGGCGAAGGCAAAGTGAATCCTTTGTTACCATTGACCCGGCATTTCCAAGTATTTGGCGCAAGCGCCAACAAACCGCGAAAAACGTTAAAACGGATTGACGAGATCTATCACGACAATCGAGATTGCCGCGCCAAGAAAATTAGAAAGTTGATGGCGGATTCTTCTGCACCAGAAGCGCGGGGACACATGTTGGCTTCCATGCCAATGCCCCCGCTTGCACCTTATCAAGATCCGCGACGGAAATCGATCAGACCATCAAATCCCTCAACCAGCGTGCATGTTGCGACCAACAAGGCCCAACACACAAAGCATTCGGAGCAGTATTCTGCTCCGAAAGTACTTTTGAACGAAGAGGAGGTAGCGCGCCGAATGGCAGCCCACCCCGAGCTTTCAGAGAAAACAGTCCGTGTGCAATTGCACAAGGAAAGCAAAGCAGCATTAAACGCGGCGAGAATTGCGAAAAAATACCCAGAAGGTAGAAAAGTTGCAGACTTGGTCCAGAAAATCGAAGAAGCGAAAATTACGGACACCACTAGAGTTGCAAAATCTCAAAATGAGACTTTGGAAAAACAGAGAAGAGATAATGATCTCATGTCTCTTATTGCGTCCACTGCATCCCAAAATTTGGAGATTGCACAGACCGCGACACTAGAAGTAAAGAAGATAGTTGAACAATAATCTGTTGCCGCCCCTTCTACTTCCCTATCTGCTGCCACATCGACCGATGAGACGGACAAATCCAAGGACTGGTACGACCAGGCCGTGGAAGACGAAATGGCAAGTTTGTTTTCAAACATTGTCATCCCAATGAAGGTAGAAGTCGAGACTTCGACGCAATCACTCCCAAAACCAGCGACTGTCGATCAAGAGATCCCAGTCACACCCGGTAAGTCCATAGAGACGAAACCAAAACCTGTAGTCAAAAACAAGACTAAAAGAGGTTTGGCAGCACTTAAAAAAGTGGTGCCCAAACCAAAGCCTAAATAATGGGTTACATTACTAATTGTTGAATTTTTTGTTTCTTAAAAAAAAAAAAAAAAACAAACAGGATTGGTTGACCGAATTCGAATTAAGGATCCACGGAAAAATCACCATCAAAATTAAAAATTAAATTTTCAAATAAATAGTATTAGTATTAAGGGCTACACAGCCCACAGTCACAGTTAAATTAAAAAACCTTTTAGAGTTAAAATAAATTTTACTCATACAAACACAACATTGTAAAACTTTTGAAAAATATTTTATTAGGAGCCACGTCTTAGGGTAAGTGTCACCTCTCTTGTTGCTCGTTTTGTTTTTCCGCTGGTATGTTGTGTTTTTGTTTTTAAGGAGACTAGCTCCTCATATTGGATGTTGCGGCGCTGTTTCTCCCGTTGTCCGTGCTCTGGGTTCTGCCGACATCAACCCAAATTCTTCGGAGGGGGAGATGTGACCGTGTCACGACCCAGGCGCACGGCAACGGCCCGCGTCATGTCCCCCTAGTGGACGGTGCGGACATGACCACTTAATAAATATAAATAAATAATAATATAATAAATAATAAATATGCATATAGTCCTTAGTATTATAATTTTTCCCGAACATTGCTTCTAACAAATTGTCCCGTTCGTTGACAATATCTTGTTGCCTACGATATACGCGTTTCAATTGTCTTCTAGAATCTGCATAATACTGTTTCGCTGCGACTGCTGGTACATCTAATCTACGTGTGACCGTGTCACGACCCAGGCGCACGGCTACGGCCCGCGTCATGTCCCCCTAGTGGACGGTGCGGACATGACCACTTCCGGTCAAGACAGGAAGTCAGGAAAGGCAGGTAGAGGCAGAGCGGATCCAGGGACAGTAGTTGTTCGAGAGCCAGCAACCAGTGCAGACATGCATTGGCCAAGCTCCTCCAACTCCCTGGTTTCTGCTATGAACCAGGATCCCAGTTCTCTGGGCCCCGCCTCCATGAGCAAGAACAGTGGCTGCAAGTCCATAACAATGGGTTGCAGCATGGTTGAGAATACTTCGACCACGCGGTCCTTGGTTCAACCGTCATGGCCCGCGGGTCGGGTTTGACTAGCACATACCGGTGGTACAGACATATGAGTAGCAGGTGGAGGCTGACGCTGACCCCTAGACAACTGTAATAAAGGCCAAACACCCAAATACAGCGTTGTCTCTGCTATTTCACATGACGAAGGCGTCCGGCGCAGTCCTCTTATTCCCCCAAGTAGGGACTGTGCAAACCGCCCCAGTCACAAAAGCTTCTTTACATTCTTGTCATGTAAAGTTAGGATTTAATCTTTGTTGCTCAATCAACCATGATCTTACATCTTCTTTCAAGACCACTGGTAAATTGACAATACGTTCCGCATTTCTAGGTACTACTGCCTCATAACCGGCAATTCATTCATCGATATTTTCAGTTCTCGCATTAAAGTCTGGTGGTGTACGTCTCTGTGTAACCACATTATCCATAATATCTCTAAATTGAGCTTCCGTCAATGCTAAACCCATATTTAAATTGTTATCTGGTTCTTTTAATTCTTGAAAAAGATCTTGTTCTTGTTCTTCACTTTCTGATTCTGTGTTATCTTCTAATCTTCTTAATACCACTTGTGGATCACTTAATTCGTATGGTTCTTGTAATTCTAATGTATTCTTCCTTCCAGCTTTAAGAGCTAATTGTTCTCTATTTCTGCGTTCAGCTGTCGGTCTCAACTTATGAGTACCTTTATCAATCTTGAATTTTTCTTGAGGGTATCGCAAATATCTTGCAGTATCTCGTAGTCTTAAACTGTCTTTTGAAACTATCGGAGTTTGATTTGTTAATTGTCTATATCGTCGACTAATATCGTCCGAAAATCGTTTAGCAGAATCTGCCAATCTAATCCTCAAATTAATACGATCAGGAGTATCTGCTGCTTGAGCCAATATAAATGATTATATATTTCCAAAATAAAACTAACACCACTAGTAATACTAGGTGTATAATTAATATTCAATACTATCTCTACAATGATTCAATTCTATGCTATTCCCAAAATTCAAATTAAAGCTAAATAAATTATAACATTTGAAAAGGTTATTAGGAAACAGGCAATGAATAATGAAAAGAAAGTAGAGAAGAAGGGAAAAGAAAAATATTCTACAACAATAATTCCTATCCTATTATAATATATATTCTCTTTTAATAATTTATAGTCCTCTTGGCTCTATGAGTTCAACAATATCACTTCTTCAAAAATATTTTCAATATATATATTTATTATATTTTATATTCAATGTTACACTTGTCCTTCATTGTGTCCCTCGGAATGACTAATGCGTTTTATAACTTACGCGCAAACTCATATAAATATGCAAAAATATGTTAATTTTTATACACTCAAAAAATGTTCTGGAAAATTCCCAGATTTAATATTCAAACAACTATACTATATATTTATTTTTCTATATTTCTTGTTTTTATTTCTTTTTTTTTTCTTTTTTTTTTTTTTTTTTTTTTTTTTTACTTAATTGCTATGAAGCCCGGGATTCCAGTTCTCTGGGCCCCGCCTCCATGAGCAAGAACAGTGGCTGCAAGTCCATAACAATAGATTGCAGCATGGTTGAGAATACTTCGACCACGCGGTCCTTGGTTCAACTGCCATGGCCCGCGGGTCGAGTTTGACTAGCACATACCGGTGGTACAGACATATGAGTAGCAGGTGGAGGCTGATGCTGACCCCTAGACAACTGTAATAAAGGCCAAACACCCAAATACAGCACCGTCTCTGCTATTTCACATGACAAAGGCGTCCGGCGCAGTCCTCTTATTCCCCCAAGTAGGGACTGTGCAAACCGCCCCAGTCACAAAAGCTTCTTTACATTCTTGCCATGTAAAGTTAGGATTTAATCTTTGTTGCTCAATCAACCATGATCTTGCATCTTCTTTTAAGACCACTGGTAAATTGACAATACGTTCCGCATTTCTAGGTACTACTGCCTCATAACCGGCAATCCATTCATCGATATTTTCAGTTCTCGCATTAAAGTCTGGTGGTGTATGTCTCTGTGTAACCACATTATCCATAATATCTCTAAATTAAGCTTCCGTCAATGCTAAACCCATATTTAAATTGTTATCTTCTAATTCTCTCATAATTCATTACTTAAACAAACTAATTTCACTATTTACAAACACGTAACATAATAAAAGAAAATTCAGATTCTCAGATTATTCATCTGATTTGACCTTCACAAGGACATTTCAGCAAAATTTCCTTAAATCTGCATAAAATACGTTTCTTTCCGTACATATCATTAATTTAAATCAAATTTCATCAAATAATTTAGTTTTTTATGCGAAGTCTCTGAGTTCGAAGTACTAATGTTATCACTACATCGAAAATTTGTGGAAGTTTTCCGTTCTAGGTTTCGTACTAAGACAAAAACACATTTTTATCTGCATGAATTGTCGTTTCGGCCCCAAAACTCAAACAATTCCAACAAATTCCGGAGTTTTTTGACACGTTCTTATCGTTTTCAGAACTTTCGCTTGATATATTTTTCATCTTCCCAGAAACAAATTTAAGACCAATTTCGTTACTTTTCGCTAAATGGCGATGAAAATAAAACAAAAAACACAAAAATGTGGGATGCTCTTGCATTTTTATCAATTTGTCAATACAAATTGACGGTTTTAAACATAAATAATGGAAAAAAAATATGGAGTGCCCTCGCATCTCCACCAATTTGTTGCGTGACTCGTGGGGTACGGAGTCAAACGGCAACTTGGGTGACGATCCTAAAATCACCCGCTGGGATCAATTAAAGGTACATTCATAATTATTCATTAGGACTACTTCTACTCTCGCGCAATTACGCTGCATTCCGGAGAAGACTCAAATCAGGACACGTGCGTTTACTTAAAAGAACATAATCGCTTTATTAACCACGGAAGTGATTATGCTATGTGTGTTAGGAACACCCAAGGGTAAATGAAATGGTGTTTTTAGCAAGCGAAAAGTGTTTATTATATTTGTAAACACAGTGTGTAATTTATTTGGAATAAATGACCCACTGTGGTCTAAGTTGTATTAATTTGTAAATACAATGTGCATTTAACAAGCCTTGAATGCACAATGTATACTGAGAGCACCAGAGGTGCTTATGCAGAAAGTATTATTTGATATAATACTGTACACAGGTTTATTTTGATGTAATGTGTACAGTATGAGTGTATTTATTTGTAATCTTAAGTTACTTAATGTTGTAATAACCTTAATGCACAATTTGGAATTGTTTGGGGAATTTACATCATTTATAATTGTGTATTTTGAAGCCAGGTGGCGTTACTATGTTTTGATTGCTGCCTGTCTTATCTGAGTTATTCTATACTGTATATAGCTTTCTGTTATGATGTCATGAGGTGATGACATCACTTCCCTGGAATTTTGTATGAGGACAAGATGTCTTCCAAGTGTTTTTCCACCTAGGAAATAAAACAGTTTGTTTTATTTGGCTTTTAAATTGTGAGTTGACTCAATAATTTACCTGTATTCACTTGTGGCTTACAAGCACACCCAGTTGCGGTCACCAAGGAGGTTGACACAGCCAAAAACGAGGCATTTCCACACTCAGTGCACCTGGAAGGCCTAACTAGGCATAATTCAGACTTTGGAAGTCAAACTTGCTGTTTTTGGACCACAAAGTTGACCAATCAGGTTATAATCATGAAATCAATGTTCCTGACTCAACTAAGCACGCAGAACACGTTCCTGTTATCGGAATTGCTCTAAAGTGCATTTTTAGAGCTGACTTTTATTTTGACGAAGATCGGCTTGCACCGCTGCGGGAGCCGGGCCACCGCGGACGGCATCAAGTTTCCGGGATTCCCATCAAAATTCAATTTTGTGGATTTTTGCTCAAAACGCGTTCCGGTCAATTCAGAAGGGCTTCTGGACCTCACCACAGTACGAAGTAGGTCCACAACGGCTTCATGCTAAAACAATTACAACTTGGGTTCGAGACAGTCATTACAAATGCACTGGCTCGGACCAATACTTCAAATAAAACACAATACAATAAAACAATGGTTAGTGAAATAAATAAGATAAGTTTGGTTTGCCCAAGGCAATGGCATGAGTGACTAGCCCCCAATAGTTGGAGTGCAATGTCATTTCATGTAAACAGTAATATCACAATAAGTTAGTACACTTACACTTGCGAACAACATGATGTGAACTCTGTGTGAGCTCAAGAAAGACTACCGCTCCCAAGCTCGATCCGACCTTCTTATAGGTGTCATCTGTTGTGCTATTGGTTGTGCATACTAATGATTGATGACCCTTATGATGTTATCGATCTTCGCTCCTTCTAGCGGTGTGGTTCATAAGTGCCAGTTGGCTTTGCTCCTTCTGGTGATGGTTTCTGGTATTATTATTATAGCTATGACTCTACAGTAGCTTTGTAGGGCCATCCCGTTTAGTATTCAGGTTTGTATGTTAGTTAACAAGTTCGGCAATATCATAACTCAATATCCCTGCTACGGTAGCTCATCTAAGCCATACCGTAACAATACCTAAAAAATTCAAAATAATTTTTCCACAACAAAATACATTAAATGACTCTGTTTGCAACTTTAACAGACAGAGTCTGAACATTAGAAATAAATATTATTATGCACAAGTACACAAGGCCTTAAAACAATAATAATCTATAAACCCTTTATAGTAAAGACTTTATAACTTAAGAGACACTATCCAGTGGTAATTGCAATCACTTGGCAATTGAAATGTTCCAATTTACAATATGTCAACATTAGGAACACGAAAAAGGACTAAGTCGACACAAAAGCCCAAAAAGGTGAAAGATGTCGCACCAATTGACAACTCAATAATTGATTCTAATTTAAAGGTTTCCATTCCTAAAATTGATGAAACTATTTCCCAACTTAATACAACTTCCAATCAGACATCTGTTAACGAATTGATCACTCCTAACCTTATCAATTTCGTCATGTTATCACCTGACGAGGTGACTAAAACTAAAGAAACAATTGGGGAAATTACAACACAAGATCGTCGTAATCCACACGCACCGTATGTCAAGTTGACATGGACTAACTTATCTTTTGTGGCATTGTTGGATACAGGGGCACAGACATGCCTTATGTCCCAACGGCTGCTGGAAAAACTTCAAGAGAAAATGACTTTACCACTTGTGAAATTAAATGAGAAGATACGCACAGCAGCAGACGAGTATGTGCCGTGCACAGGGTCGGTGCAACTAGCTATTCGTGTTCCTTTAGCTGTCATTAAATTCACTTTGTTAGCATTCGGAAAATGACACACTAAAAATTCAGTTTAGGACTAATGCAGACCCAAACCCAGATAATGCTGCCGTCGTGCATGGGAGTCGGGCAGGCTGTAGTTTGGTACTCGCCGTTGCTAAGGACGCTCAGGTTGCAAAAACACTTTGAATAGGAGGTTTAAAGGCGCGAAGAGGCAAACGCTCGAGCGGGTGGGTTTGCTTGGTTTTCTGTCGCGCGAACACGTAGTCGATTCAATCATGTAAACTCACACAGTTTTTAGTCCAGAAATAATGAATCACCGGCAGGTGAGAAGTATCAACTCCGTGTCCTAAAAAGGTGGCTTTAAGACTGATGAATTCACTGCTAATGGGATGGGTTGAACAACTATAAGGTTGGCATTCTAGCTAGGAACGCTCGTGGTTTATAGTTGTAATGACGAGAAGCTTGTTGAGGTAAGCTCGGTTGCAAGCCCTGACTTCAAGTGTCTAAACAAACTTGCCTGATCAGAGAAATCACCTCTCACCAGGTGGTCAGAATGGGTCAAGCCACACAAAAGTTAATAATAACTAGGGGGAGGAGGGGTGATTACTCATCATATAGGTATGACTCGAAAGTGCCGGAATGATTATGCAAAACACCTCTTGGTGTTAAAATTTAAATTTTGGAATTATATATTTTTGGCCACACGGATCATGATACTTCCCCCCACCGAGATTTCGTTTATTTTTCGTAAACAAATCTCAAAACAAGCAAAAAATACAAAATTCAAAATACGAATAAATTTCAATGAATAAACACAATAAAGACAAAAACACAGATTGTTAGAACAAAAAAGGATTTATTCACATGGGAAAAAGAAGGATATTCGGCATATGTAATTATCAAATTACGTATGTCGATTATATGAAGTAGCATATTTAAAATTTAGTGTAATGACATTATGAATATACTTCTAGTTTAATCTTTCATTATTCTATCTACCATAGGCCTTTCGACTGTTCACCAGTCTTCTTCAGTGGTTTATGATGATAATACTACATTTCTTCCTTTATATATTCTACACATTGTTGGGTGAAACGTCTCAGCATGATAATTTCTAATCAAAGAAAAAAGACATTAACCATCCGGGTTTAAAGGTTACTTCTTCCCCAACCCCGGTGGTCCACAAAGATTAAAGAATACATAAAACATCTCCATCAAGTACTGAGGAGAAAACAAAAAAGAAAAGATAAATAACAAGGATCAACAACAAAATCAAAAGGTAAGTAATAACAAATTTTTTCAGGTACCTTAAAGTATCGTCAACCAACTTGGTTGATTAATCCAAAAACATCAAAAAAAAAAGGTAAAATAATATTTCAAAAAGTAAATACTCAAAAATAAAGAATAACCAAAGGTTAGTAGAAATTAAATTAGTTATAAAAATATTGTCGTGGCACATCAGGTGCAAAAACGTATCACAAAAAGGAGATCCAGATCATTAACTTGATTAACAATCGCTGATAATCTCAAAAAACAAATTACGGAATGTAATAAAAAAATAAACAATATAAATATTACCTATTGGTAACTTAACAAAAATAACAATTAGAATAAATTTTCCTTAGGTGAAAAACAA
>AFFK01020097.1:0-10707 GCA_000239455.1 Strigamia maritima | reverse complement strand
AAAACTTCAAATAAACTGATAATCCCGATCAATATTCGAGAAACACGCAATACAAAATTAATATCAACGTGGGAAATTCGCAAAGTAAGCTCAAAACTTGCGAAAAACAAACAATAGCGTACTAATACTCAAATCTCGACCCGAAAACTCAAAACCTTGAGTTTTTCCTGTAAAACTCGTAAATGAGCCAGGAAATCTCGATAATATCGAGCAAACAACAAAACTAGAGTCAACAAACTCACCAAAAATACAAAACTAATGCTCAAATACGCAAAAACGAATAAAAATTCGAATAATAAGGCTGAAAACTCAAAATAACCTAGAAAGTCAAATCCGACCTTTAAAAAAGCTGAAAAAACGCTCAAAATAAATATTATCGCAACAATAAGCCCCACCAAAATGACAGATAGGGAGGCACCATCTACCAGATCCTCGGGATGAAAATAAATGTCCCTTAAGGTTAGGTAGCCTCTTAGGTGAAAATGTGAAAGGACAAATAAGTACAACAAATAAAAAGTAAAGATCTCCACTAAAGAAGCGACGTCTTCCAATGAAGGCTTCAGTGGTGACTTCCTGTGATAATTGTTCGTGAATTTTGATCCGCAAAATCCCACGAAGCACACGAAATCCAAAAAGCGGCGAAAAAATCCAAAAATATGACGCTCGTCGTCAAAATGCCACACAAACCGCACTGTCGACCACAATATCGTACACCAAACAGCTCGGCTCCACGTAAACGATCTAGTTAGATCCGGAACGTTCTTGTCGTGTCCTTCAATCCGGCAAAAATGGCGTCCGTCATTATAAAAACGAAAATCCGGCAATAAAAGGCTCAAAATATAATGAAAATCAGGAATTACCTGACTGTGTCTCCAACTGGCTGGAGACACACACAAACCGCTCACGTTTTCTCCTCGCAACTCGCGATAAGACCTCGCGAACTCGAGTTGCGACCTCGGCGCTTGAAAATTGCCCGCAACAGGCCAAACACACCAAAAACAACCTTGCAAACATCAAAAAGTAGTGGCAAACCTGCCTGGGCCCATAACCATGTTGTAATAGTGCAGGAAATTGGTCAGAACTTGGTGTGTGAGCTGGAGACAAGGAGAGACGTGTTGCATGTACACTATGCAATATCGCAAGTGTTAACTTTTTATTTAAAAACATATAGGTGGCGCCAAAAACCTACGGTAGTCCATAGGTGACACCCAAATATAAAATACAATTAATACAGTGTCTCACAGGAGACAACAAAACATAATGAATAGAAAAATAATATATTAAATAAATACAAATTAAATGAGAACATAAATTAACAATACGTCTGGCAGCCTAAGATTGGACGAACTAAATTAGACCCGCGAGCTATTCCAATGATCTTCATCGGATATGCAGAAAATAAGCGAGCATGGAGATTTTATAACGCGTCTACACGAGACATTATTGCCAGTAGGGACGTGAAGTTTGATGAGTCATAACTCGGAGAACAATTGAAAATTACCACTCAATTTACAAGAGATCCGATGAATGATATTGCTGTCGTATACATGGATAATCACCCAGCGGCTACCACATTTCAGCCATCACTGCCGGAAAGGCAGGTTGAGCGGCGCTATCCTGTTCGCAGCAGACGAAAAGTGCAGCCACACCAAGCTGCAGATTGGAGAGTCCATCGAGCAACACGCATTCAACAAGAGCGTATTAGAGCGGCTACTGACACCGAGGATGTGCAATGGGACGCAGTAATGGACGAACAATATCTGGAACCGCAGAATTACCAGCAGGCCATGGACACCCCGGAAGCGAACCAATGGCATGAATCTGCAACAAGAGATACACTCGCATGCTGCAAGATCCACATGGACACTAACAAGACGTCCCAGCCAGACCCGCATTTTTCAGAACGGGTGGATGTTCAAAAGGAAAGTTGACGCGACAGGCAGGGTGACCAAATATAAAGCCAGGCTGGTAATTAAAGGATTCGGTATGAAACCAGGGGTCGACTATGATGCGTCCTATTCCCCGGTGGTTCGGTTGGCCACTTTACGTGTCATTTTGGCATTAGCTGTTATACTTCAGCTAACTACACAGCATTTTGATTTTAAAACAGCGTATTTGTACGCAGATTTCAGTGAACCCGTCTACATGGAACAACCTCCAGGCTTTGTTGATACACGCGACCCTGATGTGGTATGCTTGGTGATTAAGGCCATTTATGGCCTTCCATAAGCAGGCAGGGAATGGAACCTCGTTTTGAATCGGTTGTTAAATGACGCTGGATTCCAAAGACTTATTGTTGAACCATCAGTATATGTCTACAACTTAGATGGAGTATACATCGTCATGGGGGTTTACGTTGACGACTTAGTAGTGGCAACAAACAACGAAGATAAGTTGTTGGCCATAATGACGGGCATACGATCAACATACGAGTTACAGGATTTAGGATGTGTACACAGTACGCTGGGAATACGAGTAACGCACCACGAAGATAAAAGTATCTCCTTGGACCAAGAGGTCTATATATGCGAAATCCTCAAACGATTTGGCATGCAAGATGCAAAATATGCAAACAAGCGACCAGACCAGATGTGGCATATGTAGTCACATATCTCTCTCAATGGTTGAGCGAGCCGCATCAGTGTCACTGGATTGCAGCTAAGCGGCTACTTCGGTATCTGTAAGGAACGAAAGGGATGAGACTGACTTATCGCAATTTGCCACTTGAAGTGCACGGTTACTGTGACGCATCATGGAATGCGGCCTCCAGCGACGCGAGATCATATGCAGGATGTAGTCGTATAAGAATGAATTTTGAATTTAATGTGTTATTTAGAGTTGGTATGACACATGCAAAAAGGTTTTTGCACATGTCATATGCGTATGTATACATTGTTTACTATTTACATTGATAGTAAACAATTCAGGTGTTTTTCATTAATTGTAAACACATGACAACTCAAAATATTTGATTTGTCATGTGGTTTCCTTATTTATTGTATTTATGTAATTAGAATCATGATTTACAAGTGTTTAAGTCTATAAGTGTATTTGTAGAACTTTGTAATTAAGTTGTGAGTGTGGACCTTCCTCAGGCAATGGCCAAATGTGGTGGAAGCTCACAGTTGGCCAAAAATGGTGAAAAATCGAAAAACTGCACTTTTGGATTTGGACGGAAATCCCAGTTCGGCTCGGCGGGAGTAAGTGGCCCGGCTGCGGCCAAATGTTGACGCAATTCCCGTCGATTGAAAAGTCGGCACGAAATACTTCGAATTTGGTTCCGCCGAGTAGCGGATCGTGTCCAGGATGCCTTGGATGGTATCTGATCTTAATTTCAGATTTTTGGACCGAGCGGTTTTCTCGGAATCTGAGAAAAACCACTTTGAAACCGAAATCCCGGTTTCTGCAATGTCGGGCTTCTTAACGATACACAGCCCGCGAAATACGACTGGTCCGGCGGCTTCGGCACAACTCGGCTTCAGGCAGGCGGCTGCGTTGATTCTCGGTCTTTGCGATAATCCTGGATTATCGCACAACGTTTTCGAGACGCGCGATGTGGAAAACATCAATTCTTGGCGCGTCTGGGCCTTGTTCCTCGGTTGCCTATGGCGACGAATATCGACGAACGTTGTGTCGACGTGCCCGGACCTCGGCGCACGTATTTGGCGAGGAAAACAACACGGTATGGCCGCGGTTGAACCGCTTATAGTGTCGACAATGATAAAAAGTCCAATTAATTGTTTGAATCGAGAAAACTCACACATTTGGTCCTTAAAAAGGTATTTCCTGGTTTATTGAGCACATGAAGTAAAACGGGCGCCATCTTGGCGGTACAGACACGGGAACCAGAGTGACTAGCTTGGAACCCAGACCAGAACAGAATGACAAGTTTTCATGACATCATGACAGTATGTCATGAAATGTACTTAAATAAGCCAAAGGTCATAGAACATGACAAATACAAGCAAGATCAACTGATATTATACTCTAATATTATCCCCCTTGTAGTAAGCATGTCCCATGGTCACAGATCAAAGGAAAATACATTTTTGTGTACTTATTACATATGAATCAGCGTAATAAAAGTAAGGAAAAATTCTCAAACAATTTTTAAACATTAAAATATAATACTTGACTCTGTTTTGACATAAAATAAACAGTCCCATAATTGTTTAGAAACACGTAAGTACACACATACACATGGGCCAAACAATAAACTGCAAAACTGTTACAAAGATAAAAAAAAACTCTAAATAAAGCACATGATCAGATATTGGTTCTATGCACTTGTGAACCTAAATACTTCAATTTATAATATACTAACACAAGTTATATCGCATTTTGTATGTTTGACTGTTCAAAGTTCATATTTGATGACACTTGTGATCCAGGTCTGATTGACAGGTGTCATGATCACACCTGTCATGAGTTCCAGGTCATGATCCATGACCACTTTGTCTTTTAGTTATACCAGACAAGATGTCTGACCAGTTCCATGCATGTCAGTGCAAATAAATGGCTTTTATGTTTGTTTTGGACTTTTAAAACGTGAGTTGTCTCATTTCATGAATATTTATGATACTGGCATATAAGCACAGTCAAGTGCAGCCAATTTGCACTGTTTTCGGCCAAAAACCAGTGGATTCCCGTGACCAACGCTGCACGAAAGCCTAACGAGGCTTATAGTGACATTGGACGATATCGCGACCCGAGTACGGAGCACGAAGCTCGCGTATAACTCCGGCGGTACGGCCCTCGTCGAACGCGGCATGAAAATCTCGGTTTTCCATCGAAATTTAGAAAAAGCGTTTTTGGTCATTTTCGGGCTAAAAATCGATTTTGCGACCAGTGTATGTCCATCCAACGATGTCAACACCCAATTTGGCCACTTCCACTACCCAGTGGTGTTGATTTGGTAGCAGAGGGTGGTTAAGACGTTTTCCATTGCCCCTAGAACCAGAAAGGGGCAATTTTCGTAAGAAAATTGTATTTTGATCGCAACATTTGCTGTCTCGAGTTTCTTCTATTTTTCAGAGCTGTTTCTCCATCATGCCAAAGGACAGGATTGGAAAAAAGTCTAAAGCCAGCCATTTAGAGCTCCTGACCCGGGATAATTGCGAGGAATGGCGGCTAGCAATTCAATTATTGCTCCAGGAGAGTGCACTGTTTGGATTTACGGACGAAACAGGCTTTGGGAAGGAACCAGCGGCAGGCGCAAGCGAGACAATAAAGGACAAATACGAAAGGCGCAAAGTAAAATCCAGAGCGATTTTAATCAACTCGATTTCACCCAAATTTCGACATGCAGCGGCTCAATTTGACACGACAAAAGCAGTTTGGAGCCCTATAAAGTCCGTCTTTGCTCCGAGTACGAGGTCTCGCAAGATGCGACTATTACAGGAACTCTGCTTGATCGAAAAGAGGCCAGAGAAATCCATGTTGAGCTTCGTCGACCGTCTGGATACAGCCGCAAAAGACTACGCATCACTTAAACTCATGGACGAGGACATGAAGACCTATCTTCTCATTGCACGGTGCGGAAAACAATACGACCAGCTACGTCTCATAATAGATCAGTGGTCGGATGATGAGTTCAAGTGGGAGAAAGTCTCCAATGCGTTTTTGGCCGAAGAAAATCACCATAGATATGCCGCCAAAGCGCAAGAGCAGTCGAGCGCCAACAATGAGAAGGTTTTCGCAACCACCAGCATCGGAAAAGGCAAAAACAACAGGTTCAGCCGGGCAGAGGTGCCAGGACAGGCCAAGGAGCGCAACAGGGCGCCCAATCAGCACAGCAGTCACCGCAATTGTTGCGGTCACAACAGAGCAGCGAGAAGAAGCCGCCATACGTTGTTGCGTGCTATAACTGTCAAGGGCAGGGCCATATAGCTCGTGATTGCCCAAGTCCAAGGAAGCCAAAGCCTGCTAGGACTGAAAGTGCTAGTGTTTCAACCAGTGTGGGTGGTGTTAGGCCCAAAAGTGGCGCAAGAGAGCGCATTTATTATTGTAATCCGATTTTTATTAATGATTGTAATGATTCTAGTGTGTCTTCAGTTCAAAATTTGGTGTTGGCCACAGTTAATTCCAATGATGGGAGCTGGTATTTTGATTGCGCATGTACCATTCATGTTTGTAGCGACATTCGGGCATTCTCTAATTATAGAGAAATAAAATCATCTCTAGAATTGGGGGAGGGATTTTCATCGATACAAGGGATTGGTGACATCCGTCTGAATGTTCAAGCCCCGGATGGTCGCGAATGTACTGTAACGCTCAAATCAGCTTGCTATGCACCAAACTTTCGACGCAATTTAATTTCCGTTGCCAAGTTAGACAAAGGAAATGTCAGATTTATCGGAGAAAAAGGAATTTTGAAATTTTTCGATGATAAACCTGAAGATTGTTTTATGTATGGTAAATTGGCTGATTCACATGGTCTGTATAAGTTGGTTGGCGACATTATTCGGAGCTCCAGACAAACAAACAATTGGCAAAGTAAATTTAAGTGAGGCAGATTTGCCAAGTGATTTGAAATTGTGGCACCTTAGGTATGCCCATTTTTATTCAAAAGGTCTGAGCTACTTGAAGTCGAGTAATGAGGTGATTGGTCTTGATTTAGATCAGCCAGCCAAAACAATTACATGTGAACCATGCAACATGTCAAATGCCACACGTGCTAGCTTTCCTCTAAAAGGTAGTAACAAGTCATGTGATGAGCCATTAGCTCTCTGACATATGGACTTGTGGGGTCCCTGTCGAGTCACGTCCGCAGGTGGAGCAAAATATTTATTTTGTATCGTGGATGATGCAACCAGTTACACCTGGGCATACCCGATGACCACCAAAGACCAAACTTTTGGCATTTTCCAGAATTTCCACAAAAGGGTGGAATGTCAGACAGGGAAACGTGTCAAGGCAATTAGGACAGATAAGGGTGGTGAATTTGTTTCACGTGAATTTGAGGACTACTTAAATAGTCAGGGATAGAAATTCAAAGGACAAACCCCGGCAGTCCAGAGATGAACGGCATAGCCGAAAGAATCAATCGTACAATTCACGATGGAGTAAGAACAGTGTTGGATGACACACAACTTCCTGAGGATTTATGGGCTGAACTGGCTTTGACCGTTGTCCACCTCAAAAACAGATTTCCTCACTCTTCAATTGGGAATCAGATCCCTTATGTCTTATTTAGAGGTAGAAAACTAGTTGTAACTTATTTAAAAGTCCCTGGGTCCATTGCTTATGTACATATTCCTGCACACAAGCGTCCAACCAAGCATTCACCTCGTGCTTGGAAGGGTGTCATGCTTGGATATGCCATGAGCACTCGTGGCTATCGAATTTGGGATCCAGATACTAATGTGGTGATAGAAACTAAACATGTAAAAATAATTGAAAAGTTAAATTGGCAGGATTTTGAAAACATTAATGATGATGGAACTTTAATGACTTCCGATAAAAATGTTAAAATTGATGATGATGAGAATGATGAACCTGATGATATATTTTAGGCCAAGGCTATTTCCCCGAACGTTCGGGGAAATAGCCAGTGTATAATTGACTGGCTATTTCCCCGAACAATCGGGAAAACTCTAAAAACCGGTGCGTTCGGTATTCGTTTTGTCGGTGTGTCATACTCGTCGTTCAAATTTACAACAGATCAAAGAGGGTTTTGGTTTTATTTTAATTGTAATTTATAATGAAAACTTAGTAGTGATTTATAGTGTAAAATTATTGAAAAGTGAAAATAGTTTTATTTTAATAATGGTCTGTGGTGAATAAATTGTAAAATATATAAAGTTTGAAAAATTTTATTTTTATTTTTATTTGATTTAATGAATATGATATGATATGAACCCCACCTATCAAACATTTATTGGTGTAGGGGCACATCTGTAACAAGCAAAATCTTGTCCTATTTTTAAATTGAAAACAAACTTTTGATCCTTAAAATCAAATTTAATTAAACAATCACGATGAAACAATTCATTGCAGATATTGCATGCTATCATTCCTCTACTTTTCTTATTTCGGCAGTAGCAATAAACTCGATCAAAAAATTTCGATTTTGATTGTTTTGGTCGGTTTCCATCATCTGCAAATTCGGATGATGGAAAACATTCCAAATTCTTGTCATGGTGTGTAAACAAATCCAATAGATGTTGTCTAAGCAAAGTATGATCAAGATGGTAATTGCTGGGATTCTTCTTCTCACAAAGAAATAAAGCATGCGCAATAGCAAATAACCCACAATCGTCACAATTTGTTTGCCGTGTGCAATTTTGAACTTGAATTTTCAATCGGAGTGATGTCTAATGTTCGAACGAGACTACTAACAAATGAAATGTTATCTTTAGTAACATCACTCAACATAGAATCATACACGTTCACAACAATATTATTTTCTTCAAATTGGCCAGAAACAACATTCCAATGGTTGTTGTTTACATGGCAAATTTGAACAAAATAATCAGTGCAAGGAATAAAATCAGGCAAACGAAAAGCGCCACGACAAACCGGTTGAAGTCCTTGAACAAAGGGAAAATCACGTTTCATCATACTCATGGCTGCATCAATAATGTCACCATCGAGCCAAGCATCAGTTCTCAAAATCTTTAAGTGCTTCATATTCAGCTGAACCAAACATATTTTGACCCATTCTAGGTTTTCTTTTGCATCTTCGCTGAAATATTTCATCTTCTTCGCACGTTCAGATGGCTTCGACATAATTCTTTTGCGCCCGATTGCTGTTGTTGCGGAACCTCTTGGTCGACCATGAATCTTGACCAATCTTGGAAAATGTCCATTTTCATTCAATTTTTCTGATCCATCGTCACAAGATTCATTAAGAGAGACAATACTAGGAGCAGCAATTTGATCATCATTTGGCCTCATTTCACATGCGACAGTGCTACTATCCGACTGAACGATTTCAATGATAGCAAACTTCTTCTTCGCAGACAACAACTCTCCAATGCTCTCTAAATATCCAAGATTTTCTAAATATTCTTCAGTTCCCGATGTTTTCATTGCCTCAGAAATAGAATTGAGTACAGTTTTCAATCGTAAAAATTTATCACATTCCGTCAAAACATTAGTCAAATGAGTGGACACTTTTCTCGACCCATCAATCTTATTAACACAAGCCAGTTTAAACGAGTCGACAAAATACTTTCGCTGCCATCTTTCTGGAACCAAACCGATATCGAAAATTTGAAGCTCACAAGTTCGTCTAACAGCAAATATGTGACAGCACGGCAAATGACGCATTGAAAAAGTTTACAAGTGCAGTTAATTGCTGTTGTTTGTGAAACGCGATGGTGCTCAATATTAACAGAAAACAAACCATCTTGCAAATGTGTAATCTCCTTGCATTTTTCACTGCAAACAATCTCGTTAACAATCACGTAATAAGCAAAGGATGTTGCTACATTTTCTACACAAGAAAGAATGTTTGTAGATATTGAAGACCAAAACTGTTCCACTTTCATATCCTGATCGAAAGAATTTACTCGTATTTTATCCCACACATTGCCAAGATACAACTTTAAATTGTACATAAAAAAATGTCTAGAGCTGAATAACGATGTACGACATTTTTTAACTTTTGGTTCATCGACTCAACTCGATTGTTGGTTGTATCTCCCATGTTAAAAGTTGTGATTCGACTATACATGGACCAGCTATCACAAACGGAATACCAACGATCCATGAAACGAGAGAAAATTTCGTGATTCGAGAACTTCTTTTCAAATTCGAAAAAACCATTCCTGAAATGAATTCACATCATGTGCATACGCCATATTTTGCAGCAAACGTTTTGCGTCATCAACATCCGAATTTTCAACATTACATTCCTTGACTAGCGTCTTGAAGTTTTTGAGCACGTGGTATAAGCATAGCTCATGCTTGGCAGTTGGAAAATATTTTCAAATTAACTCAATTTCTGTGAAATCTTTGTCCGTCATAAACGTCGTTGTGTAAGCTGAACATGGATTTCTTTCAACCAAACGACTAACAAAAAATTCGACATTTTCCTTCGTTTCGTTCGCAACAAGTGAAAAAGCAATAGGGATTGATTGATTCATGCCATCTACTATCATGGCAGCGTATAATGGCATACGTCGATTCACTAACGAATAAGTTGCATCCATTAGGATGTGTTCTGGATATCTTTCAAATAATACCCTTTGCCATGAGAACTGAAAAAACACGCGCAGATTATACCATCAACTATGAATTTCTCTACAATCATTCCTTTGTCTCGATCTTGATCGCACTGCAAAGCCGCCAGAAACTTTTCCTCATCGTTCATACCTTTCATCCCATTACAGCATTCAAATTTTTCGCGCGCGCATTGTGAACATCTTTGGTAGTAACTAATACATTGCCCTCATTAACCAGGAATTTTTTTCACACGGAACAGCTTTGACATCATGCGCAAGTAGTAATTCTACTTTAGCCAAAATTTTATCTCCCATCACCTTTTTCGACAATGTTCATGTTTTACACCCCTCGATCGTACTTTCAACAACGCGAGAAAATTTATGATCCAAACCACGTAAAGCTCGATTGGTCGAATAGCTTTTGTATATTTCTTCACCCAACTCATGAGAATGTTCATAATGTGTACGCGAAATAATAAACTTGTGTTCTTCTCGATCCCAAGCAATGCGAACTTCTGCAAGACAGGCACTCTTCAAT
>JH431651.1:39463-54400 GCA_000239455.1 Strigamia maritima | reverse complement strand
CGCCCTTCAACTTATTTTCTGCTCACTTCGACTTGTTTTCAGCTCGCACTGCTCTTACATCCCACTTCTGATGTAGAAAGTTGTTTTGAAACCTCGATTTCCAGTTAAAAAGAATGGTAGCCAAAAGGGCTGACAACCAGTCAGTTCAAGTTTAAATTTCAGAATGCTTTATTTTACAAGAATTTACAAGAATGTTAATCTTTTAATCTTAATCCCTTTATCTTAATTGAACTCTGCATTCTTTCTTTTTAAGGTGCTGCCCTCTCGCGTGCTCTCCTTGCAGCTTTCCCTTAATTTCCCTTTTTCCCTTTTCCCATCTTCTTCAAATCGCTATGTTTGATTCTTCTAGCAATTTTTTATTTTTTGTATATCTGGGATAGATAATAAATATGAGGGAATCATTTTGGCCCACCTTTTACCAAAAATTTTGCGATATTCGATATGAAATGCGGGATATCAATCGCTGTTTGATTTTTCTGCATGACGAAAGACAATAAAATGTAAAATGTAAGATAAACGCAAATAATAATAATAACGTATTATCTATAATTATATTTATGTATATTACACATACGCCGAAACGTAATGTAAACGAAAAACGTATTCTGGAATATATAATATATATAATATATATATAAACAATCTACGATATACAGTCAGTTTATTTAATCATTATACTTCATTAGTTCTCATAATGAATACAAATACAAATACACATCCAGGATATAACAATATTGCTCAGCATATCGTCGAAAATGGCAAAAGTCAGGGCCAAAGTGGACGAGGTAATCGAGGTAATCGAGGTAGAAGTGGTGTCGATGGTGGTGATTGCTGTGTTAGTGGCGTACGTTATCATCCCTACCAAAGACCACCTAATAACAGACAACGAAAGGGGGCCAAAAAAGCGACAAAAGAAAAGGAGAATGTAGAGTTGGAAAAGAAAGACCTGAAAAACAAAGAGTTGTTGGAAAAGAAAGATTTAGAAAAGAAAATAACAGAGATTGAAGAAATGGTAAAAAAAATACTCCAAAAAATGATCCAAAAAATGGCCAAAGAAATTTAGTATACAACAGGAGGTAGAGAATGAGAATGGTTTAATATTGTGTAGTTTTGTAGTGTCAATCGAAATATGTCAAAAATAATTGGTTTATTTCTGAAATTTATTACTTTTGGGACAAGTGTAATGCATTTTATGATTTTATGCTACAATGTTATATGTTGACGACCAAAACTAATTCAATTCTTTTGGTTTCCAATTTGATATGGATTAGGTTTTTGGGGTTTATATAATATATCGGCAATTGGAAAGTTTTTTGGTGAAGAGCGAAAGTTATATACTGTGACTAAAGTGCAAATACAGGAAAAAAAAATGAAATTTGAGTTGTCTTTTGAGTTGTCTTTTTAAGGTGTTTTAAGGTGTTTTAAAGTAACATTTATATTTCTGTGTGAATTTATGGTATATTGGTGCTAACTTACAACAGTCCATACTGTATTGGTGTTTTAGTGTGATATATATATATATTTCGAAAATTTTGACGATTTTCCACATTTTTCAACATTTTCAACAACTTTGTTTGGGAATAGTCCAACTTAGATAGATTGACTATAGTACCAACATATACAATGAAAAAGTAATAATATTTAATGCGTTGTGTTTTGAATGCATAAGCAGTTTTGAATGCATAAGCAGTTTTGAATGCATAAGCGCTAGTTTTGAATGCATAAGCAGTTTTGAATGCATAAGCAGTTTTGAATGCATAAGCGCTAGTTTTGAATGCATAAGCGCTAGTTTTGAATGCATAAGCGCTAGTTTTGAATGCATAAGCAGTTTTGAACGCAAAAATGCAAAAATGCAAAAATGCAAAAAAAATTTTTATCGTAACATGTAACATGATGCAACAACATTTAAAAATTACCTAAAATAGTGTTATTAATAATTTTAGAATTTTTTGACCAAATTTTTTTCTTTTTACTACACTAACTTATTAAATCTTTTCGAGAGATATCGGATATCAGTTATTTTTAAAAAAAATTGCATTCTTTAAATTATTTTAATAACGGTAGTTTTGGTAATAGTTGAGTGTTATTTGAGCCATTTTTTAATATATTTTTAATTATGAGCACCATACAGCAGCGTCCAGCATTTACATTTATATTTTATAATGAATTTAATTTTTTTGGTTTCAAATTTGATATGGATTAGGTTTTATGGTGTTCATGTAATATATAATATATCGGAAATTTTAAAGTTTTTTGGTGAAGAGCGACAAAAGTGCAAATACCGGGGGAAAAAAAATGAAATTTTACTTGTCTTTTGAGTGCTACTTTTGGTTGGGTTTGTGTACTTTTTTAAGGTGTTTTAAGATAACATTATATTTCTGTGTGAATAGATGGTATATTATATTAGTGCTAAGTTATAATAGTGCATAGTGTATTGATGTTTTAGTGGGATATATATTTCGAAAATTTGGACGATTTGGACGAAACAGTCAAACTTAGATAGAGTGACTACATAGTGCCAACATAAACAATGAAAAAGTAATAATATTTAAATGTGTTGTGTTTTGAATGCATAAGCGCTAGTTTTAGAATGCATAAGCTGTTTTGAATTTTTGCATTAAAAAGGCAAAAAAATGCAAAAATGCAAAAAAAAATTTATCGTAACATGTAACATGATGCAACAACATTTAAAAATTTCCTAAAATAGTGTTATTAATTAATAATAATTTTAGAATTTTTGGATCAAATTATTTCGAATCAAGTTTTTTCGAGAGATATCACTTATTTTTCAAAAAAAAAATGCATTCTTTAAATTATTTTAATAACGTTAGTTTTGGTAATAGTTGAGTGTTATTTTTTAGAGCCATTTTTTAATATATTTTTAATTATGAGCACCCTACAGCAGCGTCCAGCATTTACATTTACATTTTATAACAATTTATGTTATAATCTGTTTTATCTTACAACTTTGGTTTCAGCACTATTAATTATACAATTAATTAATATATAGCAGTTTAGCACCGATCGAGGGTCGAGCTGCTACTTTATGGTTTTTATGGCCTAAGTCTCGGCTCTAAAGTGGGTGCTTGCATCAATTTTTGAGAGGCAATCTCTAAAAACAATAGTTTTTAAAAGTTTTTAAAAGTATTCTCGACAAAAAAAAAAAAAACGTAAAATTACGCATCAAATCTTCGATAAAATCCTTATGAAAAATTAATTTTTTAATTAAATGAAGTAAAGAAAAAGCTAAATGTCAGATAAACGCGGATAAGCAATAAATATTATCGATTGAAATAAAAATAATACCAAAAAAATACATAATTATACTTGGATACTGTTTAAATTCAAAACAAAGCAATGAAAAACACCCCTTTCCGTAAATAGAAGTGACCCCTTTGCGATATCCTGTCCTGTCCTTCGTTCACTTCAAAGTTTTTTTTTAAGTGCGTGTGTTTCAAATCGGGCCTTGAATTTTAGAACTTCGCAACCATTTCTGATGCCTTTTTTTAAACACCGAATTTGTGTGTGAATTGAATTCACGGTGTTTTAGTGCTAACTGACAACAATGCATGAAAATATAGATGGTGTTTTAGTGTGATATATTTTGAAAATTTTTGAACAATTTTCAAGTTTCCACATTTTCAAGAACTGAACATTTTCAACAACTAAACTTTTGGAACTTTTTTTTTTTTCGTCATTTTAAAAACGTAAGTAAAACTTTTGGGTTATGATTTTTTAAAACAAAATGTTTCTCTAAAAATAAAAGCGAGAACAAAACAAACACTTAATAAAAAAATTTTTAACAAAGTTAAATACGCGACCAAAAAGAAATAAAAAAACTAAAACGTTTTTTTCATTACGGAAAATTTTTACAATTTGAAATTTTTTTTTATTTAATTGCTTTGTTCTCACATTTAGGTTTAGACAAAAATTTTTGCGATGTTCTATATGAAATGCGTTATTTTTTTTTTATCTGTTCTTACGATTACATATCAATCGCTATGTTTTATTTTTCATAGCAATTTTTAATTTTGATATATAGATAATAAATATTGCGAATCATTTTGGCCCATCAATTACAAAAATTTCGCGATGTGTGATATGAAATGCGGGTTTTTTTTGGTTTTCTTTAAAGCATTTTTATCCGTTCTTATTATTACATATCAATTACATATCAATCTTAAAGAAAACCTTTAAAAAAATAGTAAATAGGCTTTTTATCTTTATAGTGTGTGAATTCACGGTGTTTTAGTGCTCTGTTACAATTACAGTGCATAAAAATTTGGTGAATATATCGGGGATTTGTCCGGGGATATACCGGGGATTTCCAAATTTTCTGCCGGTTTGACATTTTTGGGATAATTTTTACTCGTTCTTACGATCAGATAAATCAGATAAACCAAATGTTAAAGAAATCATTGTCATTCCCTAAATAAGAGTGACTTCTCTCTTATTCACTTCAAAGTTTTTTTTTTGAGTGCGACGTGTGTCAAAACTTGGGTCTCGAATTTTAGTACTTTGCAACCATTTCTGATGCCACTTTTTAAACGATTTGAGCGTGAATTCACGGTGTTTTAGTGCTAGCTAACTTACAACAGTGGATGAAAATATGGTGTTTTAGTGTGATAAATTTCGAAATTTTTTAAACTTTGTTGTTTGGAAAACTTATATATACACTGACTATAGTCAAATTTTATTTGAGGTCATAACGGTACTTTTCAATTAATTATGCACATGTTGCCGACAAATGACTGCTTTATTTTGTGCTTGCATGCATGAAAACAACAGTGTTTCGAAAAATTTTGAACAATTTTTGAACAAATTTCAACAGTTTCTACATTTTCAACAACTGAACTTTTTGAACTTTGGAAAACTGTAAAGCTTTTAAACGTAAAAGTAAACTATAGTTGAAATACATTGAGTGAAAATACAGTGAAAAAGCGAAATATTATTGTGTTGTGGTTTCTTTTTTTTTCGTCATCTCAAAACCATAACTTTTTAGTTATGATTTTTTAACAAAATGTTTCTCTAAAGATAAAAGAGAGAACAAAACACTTAATAAAAAATTTTTAACAAAGTTAAATACGCGACCAAAAAGAAATAAAAAAGTAAAACGTTTTATCACGGAAAATTTTTGTGCTTGCGTAGTCATTTCATTTTCAAACTGTTCGAATCTTACAACTTTGGTTGGCGCTATTACATTTAATATATAGCTAATTTAATATTTAGCACCGATCGAGAGTCGAGCTGCTACTTTTATGTTTTTTTTAATCATGGCCTAAGTCTCGACTCTATAGCGTGTGCTTGCATCAATTTTTTGATGCTATCTCGTTTTTCAAAACGTTATACAAAAGTTTTATAGGGTGTGTGAGACTATCTTACAATAAAAAAATAGTAAATAGGCTTTATCTCTATATAGTGTGTGAATTCACGATGTTTTAGTGCTAAGTTACAATTACAGTGCATAAAAATTTGGTATTTTAGTTTGATTAGTTTCCAAATTTTCTACTGTTTTGACATTTTTTGGACATTTTTTGGAATAATTTTTACTCGTTCTTACTCGATCAAATAAATCTGATAAACGACGTGTTAAAGAAATCATTGCCAATTATATAAATAAAAGTAACCCTTTTTCATGGACTTTAAAATTTTTTTTTTGAGTGAGTGTGTGTGTCAAAACTCGGGCCTCGAATTTTAGTACTTTGCAACCATTTCTAATGCCTTTTTTCAACGATTTGTGTGTAGAATTCGCGGTGTTTTAGTGCTAACTTATAACAGTGGATGAAAATATGCTGTTTCAGTGTGATATATATAATATATTTCTAAAAATTTTGAACTTTGTTTGGAAAACATTGAAACTTATATACAGTGACTATAGTCTAATTTTATTTGAGGTCATAACACGTTGCCGACAAATGACTGCTTTATTTAGTGTGTGACAATCTGACTTTAACCAAAGTGCTAATTACACTTTGCGATGGGTCGAGTCAATAAACCATAAGGACACGTGGATTTTCTTGCTAAGAAAACCTCCACTTATCCCAAGGATAAGAACCAGTAAAAATATCTGAACACACTTGCAAACACTGAGATTGGATTAAAGTAGAGTAAATAATCAAACAAACAAGGAATTTTATCAAATCATAACATTTATTACGGATCATTGCAAATTACAATGATCCGAGGTCGACTAGATCGAAATATCAACAAAAGAGGCAATAAAATACTTAAAACATATCGAGACTATAAATTAATCTAATTTAACCAGGAAACTTGGCAAAACATTATCGAAACTTTAACTATCAGACAGAGGCTTGATAAACTAATAACAATACAATTTATAAAACAATATTACGAATCTTCTGTTGTTTCCTGGCACTCTTTGGTTCCTAATCGGGGTAATGCACTATCGAATCCTGCGAATATCGGCGTTCATCGGTCGGATGATCGTCACAAATTAGCGATACCACGTGATATCGGCTTACACCTGTATTTCGAGCGTTGCGGTGAAAACTCTCTCTTTTATTCCAATTATTATATTCGCATGAATATAATAATTGTAAGCATTTAAGTAAATGTACAACTATCGATAAGAAACTAAAATAAAAGTATAAATTAGCGGGAAGAAGTCGGTTATAAAATTCAAAAGGAATTCCTCGGCCGTCATGATTGAGTCGGGCGCACCGCATTAAACCGAATGCGTTGTTCTCGAGCGGTGCCGAAGCACGTGGCAGTTAGCGCCCACTCCTGATACAGGTAGCGGTTGCTGCTCGGTCCGAGCGGACTCGATACAATCAAGTTTTGTCCATAAGACTGGCCTACATGCAAAAGCACAAGTATATTCTCGGTACATTTACCTTCGGGTTTTTCAGGCCCGGCAACTACGGTCTTTAGGGCATTATACCTACTTTAATTTGGTGTTGACAGCCTGCCGGTTCGTATTTAAAGCAAAACGTGATAAAAATGACTCTGAATGGTTACAGGTACAAGTTACACATAGACAATCATATAGATTCAACATTAATTCAGTACAGAGGCCCAGAATAAGCTCTTGCAAGAGCTTATATACCATGGGATCATGGGGTTTCTTGAGTTTCCCCCAATCTGGGAGCAGGAATACTGATAAGCAGATTAACTGATTTGCATATCAGTGAGTCATAATGAGTTGATCCAATCGAATCAACTCCTTTATCAAAGCTATGTGAACCCCATAGAATATCTAAAATATTCAAAAAGCACATGGTAATATTTAGGGTTAACTTTATTTATATTCATATTTTAAAGTATTCTTATCCCTAAATAGTCTTAATTTACTTAAATAAACATTTCACAACAATATTTATTATTGTTTGAGTACAATAATCACTTTTATCGATGATTTATCATAACTTTTTCTTCGACAATAAACATACTTATTAATTGTATAATTCTCTCTAATATTTATCAAAATATAGAGAAAATATTTATTCAAATCTTTTATCATTTAATAAATATTTTATTTTCATAAGACTTGAATTTTTCTCATTTCGAATCTGGCGCGATTTTAGCAAATCGCGCCCTCTGATGGCAACTTTATAAGGCACTACGGTATTGAACTGTCACACATCACCCCGTGGAGAAGTGAGTGCGTCCCGCCTCACAAAACATATTCATGAGTTTTACACCAACATGGCGACTATTTGTCGGTTTCGTGAAATTTTCGCGAATTTCACAATCTGGTAAGTCTTAACAAACTTAAATTCGTTCGGTAGTATCTTCATACGTTCGCTAACATCTACTAACTTTTTATTCACTTAAAATACTTTAAAATGAATTTCTTAATAAACATCTTAATTCTTCTTATAAATAAAATTCGTTCGAGTGAATGTCTTTATTATCACACAATTTTTTATTGTAGTGAAGAAATAAGTAAGCTGGTTTTAATTTTTTCTTTAAATGAATATATATTAATTATTAATTTCCATGTACCATTAATCATCTATTTAGATGGTTTTTACTTTCTTAAAATTAAAACTCTCGCTTGGTTTCTAATCAGAAGCCTTTTTAGCCTTTCTCCTGGGCGGTCTTTTCGAGGAGGGAGTGGCGGAGGAAGCGGCTGCTTCTTCTTTCTCCTTTGGTTGTGGCGCCGATGAAGGTCCAGGTTCGTCGAGCGACATTGGGCCTTCAGCTGAAGTTGTTTCTTTCTTTTTCCACCTTCTGCGCCCACGACTGCTTGTTTCCATCCGGAGGGGTGGGTGACCGACTTACAGCACTACGGCGACTATCGGCGTTTATCGGTCGGATGATCGTCACAAATTAGCGATACCACGTGGTATCGGCTTACACCTGTATTTCGAGCGTTGCGTTGAAAACTTACTCTTTTATTCCAATTATTATATTTGCATGAATATAATGATTGTAAGCATTTAAGTAAATGTACAACTATCGATAAGAAACTAAAATAAAAGTATAAATTAGCGGGAAGAAGTCGGTTATGGAATTCAAAGAGAATTTCTCGGCCGTCATGATTGAGTCGGGCGCGCCGCATTAAACCGAATGCGTTGTTCTCGAGCGGAGCCGAAGCACGTGACAGTTAGCGCCCACTCCTGATACAGGATCATGGGGTTTCTTGAGTTTCCCCCAATCTGGGAGCAGGAATACTGATAAACAGATTAACTGATTTGCATATCAGTGAGTCATAATGAGTTGATCCAATCGAATCAACTCCTTTATCAAAGTTATGTGAATCCCATAGAATATCTAAAATATTCAAAAAGCACATGGTAATATTTAGGATTAAATTTATTTATATTCATATTTTAAAGTATTCTTATCCCTAAATAGTCTTAATTTACTTAAATAAACATTTCACAACAATATTTATTATTGTTTGAGTACAATAATCACTTTTATCGATGATTTATCATAACTTTTTCTTCGACAATAAACATACTTATTAATTGTATAATTCTCTCTAATATTTATCAAAATATAGAGAAAATATTTATTCAAATCTTTTATCATTTAATAAATATTTTATTTTCATAAGACTTGAATTTTTCTCATTTCGAATCTGGCGCGATTTTAGCAAATCGCGCCCTCTGATGGCAACTTTATAAGGCACTACGGTATTGAACTGTCACACATCACCCCGTGGAGAAGTGAGTGTGTCCCGCCTCACAAAACATATTCATGAGTTTTACACCAACATGGCGACTATTTGTCGGTTTCGTGAAATTTTCGCGAATTTCACAATCTGGTAAGTCTTAACAAACTTAAATTCGTTCGGTAGTATCTTCATACGTTCGCTAACATCTACTAACTTTTTTATTCACTTAAAATACTTTAAAATGAATTTCTTAATAAACATCTTAATTCTTCTTATAAATAAAATTCGTTCGAGTGAATGTCTTTATTATCACACAATTTTTTATTGTAGTGAAGAAATAAGTAAGCTGGTTTTAATTTTTTCTTTAAATGAATATATATTAATTATTAATTTCCATGTACCATTAATCATCTATTTAGATGGTTTTTACTTTCTTAAAATTAAAACTCTCGCTTGGTTTCTAATCAGAAGCCTTTTTAGCCTTTCTCCTGGGCGGTCTTTTCGAGGAGGGAGTGGCGGAGGAAGCGGCTGCTTCTTCTTTCTCCTTTGGTTGTGGCGCCGATGAAGGTCCAGGTTCGTCGAGCGACATTGGGCCTTCAGCTGAAGTTGTTTCTTCTTTTTCCACCTTCTGCGCCCACGACTGCTTGTTTCCATCCGGAGGGGTGGGTGACCGACTTACAGCTTTCCTTGTAACTGCACTGGCGACTGAATCCGCGTCGGAATCTAGAGGCAGATTCGCTACTTGCATTGCTAATTCCTCAGTCGGGGAATCTTCTGCCGTTAATTCTTCCGTATCGTACATTACGATATTCATCCTCATGTACAAGCTTGTCAAGGTTTGCAGCTTGTCATACCATCGATCGTCAATTTCCTTGTCGGGCGTCGTCCCGATTTGAGCTAGCAAGATCTTCCAAACTTGCTCGGCATCTCAAAATTTTTGTCCTCTACATTTATCGAGGATTAATTTCATGATGGAGGTTGTGGCGACCTACTGCCGCCACGGGGTATATCCGCGGCAGATGCACCAAGTGATGTGTTCTGCTAATGCAATAACGGCCGGCGCGTAATGATTGACCTCCAGTTGGATGGTCTCTTCCGGTAAAAAACCTTGAGGCGGCTCGTACGACACTACTACGATGACTTCAGTTGGAGGGGCGTCCTCGACCTCGAGTTTTGCCTCCTCCTTCTTCTGAGTCCTCTTCGAGGTTCCGGATGGGCCTCACTTTCGGTGTCGGTTTGGGTGTCCCGGTCGGCTCGCGAAATCTCAAGTGGCAACCAACTCTGCGGTGGGATCACCTTCAATCCATTGGGAGTTAATCGAGGAGAAAACATTGAGGATCCACGTGGATCGCTTCTCCGCGAGACGAGTGCATAACCTTGCAGGAAGGGCATGTTGTCCAAATTCGTTTTTCACCGCGCTTCACTCCTTTAACCAAAAGAGGCACGTTATCCAAATTCCATGATGCGGATCGGTTTCGAATCTTGGTTCCTTTGCAGTTGGGACACTGCAATGAGTCAAAGGCTGGTCCACAGCCAATGCACCAACCGGTGGCTCCGCAGAATTGACACGGAATTTGCGTCGCAGGATCTAAGTTTAAATTCTCATGTGGGATTCCTGCGTCAATTTCTCGCTCGCATTTTTCCCATCTCTCCTTCAATGCCTGCTTAACTTTGTTCGCCTTGTTGATCTCGATTCAGTGATGGTCCCGGGGAGTAGTGGATTGCTTTGTGGTAGCTGCGGCTGCAGCATAACTGGACTTGCTTGAAAGGGTTTCGTTCTTCGGTTAAATAAACTTCTTATCATGCGATCGGTGGTATCCGGCCTGTGGTGGAGCATCTGCTGTGTCCGGTCGGTTTACGTCGTAATCCTTCGGTAACAAATAATCCGGTACCGATGGCGTGAAATCATTCGCCCGAGTGATTAAGCGCCGTGCTTCTCCTCATTTAAACCAATCTCTGTAGATGGTTGTCCTGAGAACGGAGGGGTCTTTTGTCACGTATACTTTCATCAAAGCAATTTGTATCGAATTTTTCGGGCCATTCCAATCGATGGCTTCCTCTGGCATTGGCTCCTTTGGTTTGTCGACTGAACTAATCGAGGGAGCTGACTCGACGACGGGTTCCATTCGGATCTGGTTATGTGGTGCAGCTTGTATTTGTGCTAGGGGTTGCAATCCTGCAAATGCAGAAATTTGCCCAAACCCTTGCTGATAATATCCATTCGGCGGGGGTTGTTGCTGCTGTTGTAGCAGGGCCTGGGCCTGTTGGCGCCAATAGTCTACTTGCGACGACAAATCCTAAATGGGTATCATCGAACTACTCGCTGGTGTTGCGGTTGGAATCGTGACTTCAGTCGAAGTTGCTGGCGTGGTTCCGGTTGAAACCTTGTTGGAGAGTACGAATTTCAGAATTATTTAATTTTATATAATTTATTTTTCTAAGTTATTTTGATGTAAATCCTATTAGTAATTTATTCAAATTTTGTATAACACTTAAGAGTTTGGTCCATTGGGACATAGGCTTAAACATTTTATAGACTAGCCATATTTGTTTTTGTATAGTTTAGTTAAGTTTGTTTTGATTTTGTTTGTTTGTTTACTTTTGTTAAGCAAGGCATCATGCAGTTGTTTACTTTTTGTGTTTTTGTTTATATTTTGAGTACCTTGCTTTGTATAGAGTTCTTACCTGTATTAGTGTTTGATTTTGCCCCTAGGGGGTACTTATATGTAGTCAATCCAGGTGATTGCAAATGGCTGCCAACAGGTAATTGGCTAGTCTGGAGTTTTTGTTTTGTAAGTTTTTCATTCATTTTCCATTAAATTAATTTTATGATTTTATTATTTAATGGCTTGTTTATGAGTGTGGCTTATGAGAGCTAGGTAAGCTCAGCCTGAGGACTTACTCACTCTTCCTGTTCCGTGTTCATCATTTCCGAGGTCAGAGGAGTACTAGTGAGTACGCGAAGTGTTTCTCTGAGTCAGCGACCACCTGCAACCTGCTCAAGGCGAGCTATCATGCCAGTTGAGCGCTACGCATGATCCGCAAAGTATCAAGCAGTGAAAAACGACCACCCAACACTTTGGCGTGCGTGGTTATTTCGACGCGGATTTCTTCGAACGCCGTTTACGGTGTGCTCTCTCGCTACAAGAGGACTCGGAAATACTCGACGAATCGGTTGATTCGTATCTCCTATCCCGGTATGCGTGTTTGGAGACATGGCGACTTTTACCTCGGTGTCTGCCCATATCGTAGGTTGTTACCGCGGTGTTTCGGTCGAAACAGTGGAAGTTAGATATCCGTCTTGGATGATCAAATCTTCTTTTTCTCGTGTATTCTTTGACGTCTCTTATCGTTATCCGACAATAATTATCCGTGATGTGACCTGGGCCAAGTTTGCTGTTTTAAATGAAACTTTTTCCACTCTAAGTCTGAGTGGCCGCGTTCTTGCTCTTGATTGGTCAATTTTGGATCACGTGACTACCATATGGTATTTCTGAGTCTTTTTCATAATTTTTCATTTATTCAAATAAAATTTGGAATATACTAATTAATACTCATGGTGGTGGATTGATTATTTAAATCCACCTTTGTGACAAATTTGTTAATGTATTTCCTATTTGGTTTACGAGTTCGTGGTTTCCTATCGGGAGGTTTAACAGGTGGGACGTAAGTGCCATTCCGTTTAGCCTCTCTTTTTAGATGTTTCTTATGATGTCGACCTTGGGTCTTGACACCGGGTGTTGACGAATTCGTCTGCTCAACCTGCGTTGCAGGTTTAACGGGGGTGGGAGAGATAATATCTTCTTGGATATTATTCTTTTCTATTTGGGACATCCATTCTGGGTTGGAATGTTCCTCATTAGTACCTACTAATTGATTTTCTTCCCATTCTTCGATGGGGTAAGAGGGAATGTATGGCAATAAATCTTGCGTGTTAATTGATTTTTCAATTTTTCAATTCCCAATTTTTGTGAGTTCATATGCACCTCTTCCGTGAATTTTGGTGATTTCCCAAGGTCCATCATGTTTTATCGCTAAACCTTTAGTGATATTATTATCTTTATCCGATAATATATGAGTTTTCTTGTAAACTAAATCACCTAATTCGTATTCACATATATGATATTTATCATTATGTACTTTCTCGTGTCTCTCGTAATTTCTCTGTATCTTAGGATACATGTTTTGATGAGCACGACTTAATACACCAAGTAAATCCTTGACATAATCTTCAGGTCTATTTTTATCAAGGGATATCCCGTGATATAATATTCGGGGATCGAATGGTAGTGGAGCTTCTCTTCCCGTGTTAAGCAACATGGGTGTATGTCCTAAAGCTTCCGATACTTGAGTTCGAGATGCAAATGCAAATTCATTTAGATATTTTGGCCAATGTGAGTGTAAATCCGTATAGATTGCTAACATTGTTTTAATATCTCTGTTTACCCTTTCTGTAGGATTAGCGTGAGGAGTATACGTGCTCGTATGAGCCATTGTAATGTTCCTCTTTGTACAAAATTCTTTGTACACAGTGCTAACAAATTGTGATCCATTATCACTGATGATTTTAGTTGGATGACCAAATCTGCGACTTACTTCATTTATTTTCTCTACTATTTTCTTAGCACTTGCTACAGCGAGAGGAAATAATTCTACATATTTGGTACATTGGTCAATTATGACTAATATCCATTTTAAGTTGCCTTTTGCATTTGGTTTCGGACCACATAGATCTACACAGATGGTTTCTCATGGATAGGTCATGTTGTGCGGAACATATGGTGCTGCACGTTTTTTACCTTGATTAGGTTTATACTGTTGACAATGTTGACAACTCCTTACGTAAATTCTTATGTCTCGGCTCATTCTGGGCCAATAATAAATTTGTTTTGTCCTATGAAGGGTCTTGCTGATTCCAGCGTGTCCACTTAGTGGGTGACCGTGGCAGGCGAACATCACTCTCCTAATTAGAGATCGAGGTACTACTGCTTTAAATCCATTTCCTGAATCGTTTAATTCTTCGTCAAATGTTGGATTAAAGTATACCAATAAACTGTCTTTATTAGTTGATTCCTTTGAATTCAACATATATCCACTGATTTTTTCCATCCAATTGGGTGGTTTATTTAATTTTTTCTTTTCATTATCTTTTGATAATAAATAATTTCAAATTCCGAGACAGAATTCATCCTTCATTTGGACTTCTATTAATTCTTCTCTTGTTGGGGATACTATGTTTAATAGGTCAGTTAATGCACTATAGAGTGTTTGCTCCTACTCTATCTCATCCTCCCCCTCTTCTAAAAATTCTTTAGAAGTTTCAGAAGAAGTCTCCGAATTACTAGAAAATTTGACACAAATTTCTGCGTTTCGAAGTTTTACTTCGCATTTGCATAGATGTATGTTATCTTCACCTATCTTTTCGATTGGTGAAAGTGGAGATTTATTTCCGTCCCAATTGGGCCAGTACTGGGTCTTGAGGTCTTGTGGTGGCAAAGGCCTAAAATGGTTCGCGCAGTGGAATGGACCAAAGGTAAAACTCCAAAATGTCCAAAAATGCAGTTTTCCCACTTTTGGATTTTCGATGGGAAACTCGAGTTCGTCCGGCGGGAGTCGGTGGCCCGGCTGCGGCCAAAAGTTGACGCGATTCCCGCACTCCGAAAAGTTGGCACGAAATATTGCAGGAATTTGGTTTCGGGACCTAGTGGGTCGTGCTCAGCATGGTCCAAATAGTATCCAGTGGTAAAATTATAATTTTAGGCCAAGCGGTTTGTCCTGGACACATGATAGACCGCATGGAGTGGAAACAATTGCTTTGGAATACATAATACCGAGTGGTATCATAAGCA
>JH431651.1:23751-38557 GCA_000239455.1 Strigamia maritima | reverse complement strand
GGGCCAAATCAATACAATACTCTTTCGTATTTACCACATATTGCAAGACTGCATTAACACTCACATGTTTCAATGAATGCTTGTTGTTGAACTGAGACAAGAAGATTGTGGAATACAGTATATCAGGTCGGGTCCTGGTTGCTAGGAACATTAAACTACCTACAAGGTTGCGGAAAGGAAACTCTGTATCGGTTTCAGCATCCTTGCAATCACCTAATGTGGTGCCAACGCTAACTGGAACTTTAATTAAGTTGTTTCTTACAACTGCATACTTTTCAGCTAGCTTGTCAATGAAATTGGTTTGGTGTAATTTTAATTGGTTATTTTCCCTATAAAATACAACACCTAATAATTTGGAGACTTTGCCTAAATTTACAATGTTGAAGTGGCTATTCAATTGTTGGACCAAGTCATCTTGAACTTGTTGGTTTTCAGAAAACAAAACCATGTCGTCTACGTATACCAGGAGTAAAGCGCTGGTTCCATACGTGTACACACAATTAAATCCTTATTCTGTCAAAACCAATTTTATTTAATGCATTGTCTAGCGTCTGGTACCACATTCGACCTGATTGGTGTAGGCCGTACAAGGCTTTGACTAAATACCAAACCTTGTTTTTACACTTTGAACCAACACCTTTAGGAAGTTCCATGTAGATAGGATAGTCAAGTGTTCCATACAAGTACGCACACTTTACATCCAGATGTACATCTAACCAACCACGCAGTACGACCAAAAGGCAGAAAAATAGGCGAACTAGGACAAAATTTACGACGGGACTAAATACTTCTTTGTAATCAACATCATAAATTTGCCTGAACCTTTGTGCAACTAATCTGGCACGGAACCTAACAATGGCTCCTTCGGCATTGAGCTTAAGTTTATAGATCCATTTGTTTCCTAACACATGCTTGTGATTAGGATGGTCTACAAGTTTAAAAACTTCACGTTCTTCAAGCGTATCAAGCTCTTCTCGCATTGCCGCAACCCACTCAGCTTTCTGAGGGGAGGCTATTGCCTCTTCATACGTGTTTGGCTCTGAAATTTCTGCCAAATACACACGTACGGCAAAGGTTTCATAAGAATCCTCTGATGTGCCATTGTTGTCACTTTCATCTGTTGCACCTTGAGGTTCAACTACTGCTTGTTCTGTGCTTGGCTCTTGCACGACTGTATCTACTGGCTTTTGTGATGGTTTCCAATCATAATCAGCAGCTACGTATGGCTCATTTAGTTCATTTTTGCAATAACTGCGTACTTCAGGTCTGCTACGCAATTTAACTTGCTGACCTGGCGGATAGAAATACACATCCCACTGACCGGCGGTTGCGCCTGACTGGTGCTGAACCTGCTCGCGTACCCATCCAGATTTGTCTGGCACGGGGGTCCTTTCTACTTTTGATCTAGGTTTAAATGGGGGAATTGGGACTGGCTGCGTGGGCTTGCACGTGGTAACACCTGAAGGTGCTTGGGTTGTCAATGGCGCTGTAGGAGGGATAATAGGCGCTTTAACTGGGACCGGTGGTGATGAATCATCATCAGAGTCATCACTTGACTCATTGGGATTGAAACTATGAGTTTCTGACCCATTAGAGATGTCTAAGGGACTGTCACCTAAATAAGTGTCAACAACATCTTTGTAAACCTTGGTTTCATCCACCTTAAGATGCTTGTTTTCATAGACATCATCTGAAATTGGATCCCAGATCCTATATCCCCTGGTATCCATTGCGTACCCAACTAAGACTCCCTTCCAAGCTCTTGGCTCTAATTTACTACGCCTATGCGCTTTAGGAATATGCACATATGCCAAGCTGCCTGGCACCTTTAAAAGTGCTACTGAAAGAGGACGCTTGCGCCATAACACATAAGGGATCTCATTGTTTAAACGCGCATGGGGAAAACGGTTCTTTAAATAAATGACCGTCATGGCCAATTCAGCCCATAAACGCTTAGGCAATCCTGCACTAAGTAAGGTAGCGCGCACACTATTCAAAATAGTACGGTTTACGCGTTCTGCGACTCCATTCATCTCGGGGGAGTACGCATTAGTGCGCTGAATACCTACACCTAAGTTACGCAAAAATTGCTCAAATTCACCTAAGGTAAACTCACCCCCACGGTCAGTGTGTATATGTTTGATTTTGAATCCGCTTAGTTGTTCAACACGGTTGTGAAAGTTCTTGTAAGTGTTAAATACTTGGTCCTTTGACTTAAGTGGGAAAACCCACGTGTACCTTGTACAGTCATCTACTATGCAATAGAAATAATGAGCGCCACCTAAAGAAGGTGTTCTGCACGGGCCCCAAAGGTCCATGTGCAGTAGCTCAAGAGGTTTACTTGATAAGAGCCTGCTTTCTGATTGGAAACCAACACGTGTAGATTTAGAAATTTCACAGTTTTCGCAAATGTCATTTTTAACCTTTTTGCCATGAAAATCAATTTGGGATCCGGACAACTGGGCGAAGGTCAATTCGGCGTGGTCAATTCGGCGAGGTCAATTCGGCGAAGGCAATTCGGCGAATAGGTTAATTTGGCGAATTTCTACTGACCGAAGGTCAATTTGGCGAATGGTCAATTGGGCGAATTTAAAAAAAATTAAAAAAAAATTTTATTTTTTAAAAACAATAATTGCTATAAGTATAGCATAGTATGGTATGACTCATTATCACACAAGAATATCAAATTCTTATGCATTTTCACTTACTATAATTCCAGAGGCCACAAAATAAATGGCAAAATATTTAATCAATTTTTTAGTGTTGTGTAGTATTTTTCTATTGTGAACAGAACAAGTTTACTAAAAAGAACGGAACATGTTATTATTGGTTATAGTAGTGTTGGCTCTGTAGTCTGTTGTATGCAAAAGCAGATGACACAAATGAAGCAAGTTGTTGTCAGTGTCAGTGTCAGTGTGACCGGTAAGAATTTTAATTTTAATTATTTTTTAATTTTGTTATATTTGTTTATTTTGTTTTACCGCATTGAAAAAGCAGCAAAGATAATCGCAGCAGATTATTCAGCGATGTTAGATTCGTTATGGGATATTGTTCATTTTTTTAATTTTTAATTTTTTAACACAACTATAACCAATAATAACATGTTCCGTTCATTTTAGTAAACTTGTTCCGTTCACAATAAAAAAATATTACACAAAAATTGATTAAAATATTTTGCCATATATTTTGTGGCCTCTGGCCTTGTAGTGAGTGAAAATGCATAAGAATTTGATATTCTTGTGTGATATTAATAATGAGTCATGCCATACTATGCTATACGTATAGCAATTATTGTTTTTAAAAATAAATTTTTTTTTTTTAATTTTTTTTTAAATTTTGCTCAATTGACCATTCGCCGAATTGACCTCCGGCCAGTAGAAATTCGCCGAATTAACCTATTCGTCGAATTGACCACGCCGAATTGACCTCGCCGAATTGACCACGCCGAATTGACCTTCGCCCAGTTGTCCTAGACCCAATCAATACCTTTGACATTTTTATCATTGGCTAAATAATTTAAGCCTTTGGTGTACATGTGTGCATATCTGTGATGCCACACATTTATACTCACACTATAATTCTCAGGCTTGGTTGCTGCTTTGGCCAAAGTGTTATCATTGTGCAAGTTATTTAAACTGTTATTTAAACTAGGCTCATTAGCCATTTTGCACTTCACTGGACCAATTACTTTATATAAGCCATCTTCTAGCTTACCTAGCAGCGAGCAAACCTTTGAATTATTTACATAAATGCGCATTAAATTATTGTAAATATCAATATGACACTTTGCATTGTCTATCTTGCAGATAGAAATTAAATTTCTTCTAAAATCTTTCACATAGTACACGTTTTTAAGTTCGATGACACTCACTGCACCGTTCACTACTGCTGAGATCTCTATGGTACCACGACCGGTGATACTAGAAGATCCATCGCCCAATTCGAGGCGTAAGGGCTTGAGCTGTTCAAATTCACAGAACATATCACGGTTTCCGCACACGTGATGTGAGGCACACGAATCTAGGAACCACTCACTGTCAGATGACTCTACTTTCACACTGCATACGTTGGCAAACCACGCTTGCTTGGACAGTTGGCTCTCTGGTGGTGCTTGCGCTGATCGTTGTCCTCTTCGACCTGCTCGGCCACGTCTTCTGCCATGCCCTCTTGACTGTTGACCTTCTCTAGGCACCTTGGGTGCTGTACAGTCACGTGCATAGTGGCCTGGCCCGCCACAGTTGAAACAAACCAGGGACTCGGAGTTTGGTTTGCCGCTACTGCTCTGGCTCGCATTCTGCTGGCTAAATGACGATGTGGGCTGCTGCTTGGAGCTCTTCCGGTGCATGTAGTAGTTCACCGTTAACTCCATGGCTTTATCCGACTCAGCAGCCAACCTGCGGCGGTTTGCTTCAGCAAGCAATGCTTTTGAAACCTTTTCAAACGTGAAATCCGCTGTTTGCCATTGATATATGGCCTGGACCTGCTGCTCGTATTCTTTGCCAATGCGGTTGATCAGGAGATACGCTTTGTTCCTATCAGCTGGCTTGAGATCATCAGCTGCTCCGGCCAGGTCATCAGCGGTGCGCCGGATCAGGTAGAACGTTTCCAATAGAGCTGCTTCTCGAGCTAAGGAGCTCGGCTCAAATAAAGCCTTTAAATGGTCCCAGACCTGCTTAGTAGTTGGAAACTTCATAGCTGCCGGTTGCAGCCTAGGCACAAGACACTGGAGAATAATGGCGCGGGATTTTGCTTTATTGCGCTCAAAACGGTCCTTAGCATCCTGTGTAGCGGTGGCATTGGGCTCGACTTGTTTTCCTGTCACAAATGGCCATAATCCCTTTTCTTCCAGCAAAAGTTGAACATCTATTGCCCACTGGATATAATTCACCTTATCCAGCTTTGTCACAGCTGCAGTGGCTGACTTGGTGATGTCCTTATCTGGCATGGTGCTGGAATAACCTGGAAAACAAAATAGAGCGGCAGAATCGGTCCAAAAATGAGAAATTTGGGTTTTTTACCTTTTATTGCCCAAAGTTGTATTTTGGGCAATTTTCCTTGCTTAGGCCTAAGCTGTAATCATCCTCTGCTACCAGTTCTTGAAGTCTTGTGGTGGCAAAGGCCTAAAATGGTTCGCGCAATGGAATGGACCAAAGGTAAAACTCTAAAATGTCCAAAAATGCAGTTTTCCCACTTTTGGATTTTCGATGGGAAACTCGAGTTCGTCCGGCGGGAGTCGGTGGCCCGGCTGCGGCCAAAAATTGACGCAATTCCCGCACTCCGAAAAGTCAGCACGAAATATTGCAGGAATTTGGTTTCGGGACCTAGCGGGTCGTGTTCAGCATGGTCCAAATAGTATCCAGTGGTAAAATTATAATTTTAGGCCAAGCGGTTTGTCCTGGACACATGATAGACCGCATGGAGTGGAAACAATTGCTTTGGAATGGCCGTGGCTGCTGCAACTGCTTGTTGCTTATGATACCACTCGGTATTATGTATTTTTAAAGTGAAATAAACTCACACATTCGGTTAAAAGGTCCTACAATCTACACCAAGAGATGAAGCACTTTATTTGCTGCCATTTTGGACAGGAAACACAAACATACAGCTTGGAACCCGGATGTCATAGCTAAGTGCTCAGACTGGAGCCAGACTATGACATACGGGCTAAAAATAGCTCACAAGACTAGAGATCACAAACTTGTCATAGTTTGTGATCTTATTATATAAAATAAGACTCAGGATGACTGTGTACATCTAGATTGATCACAGACATCCTGGAAACCAATAAAATCATACAATTTCCAACTTTGATCACCTTAAGGTAAACAAACAGTAATAAATGATTACCTTAGGCTGTGAAATAAATGAAAATAATTACAACAACATATCACATATCCCAAGGACTACCTGTTACAATAGGTACAGCCTAAATTAGTTGCACAAATTATAATGACTTGTTTATAACCTGTGCAAACACTAAAAGGTGATCTTAACTCAAACTAAAAAATACTTATGAGCAACTTTTGGTCAACTCGACCTCTTTAGGTGCTCATAACACACACATTGGACATGTTGAGTTACAGTATGCCAATACTGGGTTACTTCTTTTTCTTCTACGTGGTCATCGGCCGGGATATCCTCTGCTGACAACGGGACCCTAGATAAGGCGTCTGCTACTTAATTTAATCTACCTTTTCGATAGATTATTTTAAAAGCTCCACATTGGATTTTAATGGCCCATCGCCCAAATCGACCTGATGGTTCGGGAGTGCTCATTAGCCATTTTAATGCTTGTGCATCTGATTCCAATATGAATGTGCCTTATTCTAGGTAAGGTCGGAATCGATCTATTGCCCAAACTACTGCGAGACATTCTAGTTCGGGTGTCGAATAACGAACTTCCGCTCCTCGTAGAACTCTGCTTGCAAATGCAATGGGTTTTGGAGTAGGTACATTTTTCTGTCTTTTCTCGTCCCAAAAATCAACGTCTTGACATAAAACTGCACCTAAATCTTGGTGTGATGCATCTGTTAATACTACAAAAGGTTTTTTGTAGTCAGGCATCATTAACACATTTTCTGCACACAATTTTGATTTCAATTCGTCGAATGCAGATTGTTAGGGTTCTTCCCATTCGAAAGGTACTTTACCACTCATTATCTTAGTTAAAGGTAATGCGATGGTTCCGAAGTTTGGAATAAACTTTCGAAAAAAGTTTATTGCACCATGAAAACGCTGAATAGCTTTCGCATCGGTAGGGGTTGGAAATTTTTTAATCGCCGAAATTTTATCAGGATCTCCCCTTAAACCTTCTGGTGTGATAAGATGTCCGAAAAATTTGAGCGAAGTTCTCCCAAACTTCGATTTCTTTAAACTAACTGGTAAGTTAGCTTGTCTTAATTTTTCCAATACAATTTGAACATGTTCCATATGCTCCTCCCATGTACTAGAATAAATTATTACATCGTCTAAATAAACTGACGCAAAAGGTGTGCAATCGGGTTCGATTATTCCTTCCATCATGGAATGTGTTGGGTGCATTGCACAGCCCAAATGGCATTCGAGTAAATTGGTATTTATCTTTTGGAGTATAAAAAGCAGTTTTCTGCTTATCCTCCTCTGCCATTTTAATTTGGTAATATCTTTTAACCAAATCTAAAGAAGTGAAAAATTTTGCTTTCTCGCAATTATGGATCAATTGATCGATATTTGGCATTTGAATGGCATCAACTTCCGTTATGGCATTCAACCATCTATAATCTATACAGAGACGATAGGTACCGTCTGGTTTGGCTACTATTACTGGGTGACTTATATAGGAACCTGTAGCTTTTTCTATTAATCCAAGTTCTTCTAATTCTTTAATTAGTTTCAACATGATTAATTTCTTGGACGGATTATACATCCTATAGGGGTTTTTAGTAATTTTGGCACCCTCCTTAAATTTAATATGATGCTCACACCCATCAAAACAGCCGGGTTTATCACTAAACACACCTTTAACACTTGTTAAAACTTCTTTCAACGCTAAGCGCTGTTCAGCGGTGCAGTTGCTTCCAGTTAACAGTTTTTCGTCCCAGTTGGGATCTTGTAACAACTCTGTGTTATACACAAATATTGTCTTTAGAGATGCTTCTCTATATCCCTCTGAATAGGAGACATATGGGATTATTAACCCTGGTATCCGAGTACATGAAAAGTATCCTTCGCCAGGGTGCATATTCAAATGAACTCGTCGCATAAAATTATGCCCAATAATTAAAGAGCATACTCCCTTTGGTAAAATAAAGAAATTCATAGGGGTAAGCTGGTTATGCCATTCGATACAAAGAGTTATTTGCTCCACTGGTGTGTGTTCGATACCAACCGCACAAACTTTCATATTGGGTGGAGCTTCCTGAATATAATCGGGAAGACAACCAGTTTTAGTTAACATGCGTTCACCAATAAAGCACTGAGTAGCACCAGAATCGATTAAAGCGTTGTAGGTTAATCCACCTATCGTAACTTGCATTCGAGAACTATCTTCAGCCGTAATTAGTCGTCGAATGTAATTAACTCTTTCTTGCTCAGTTCTCTAAGGTTTCTTTCTAATTTTTGAATTCAATCTTTTAGTTTTTCACATCCTTTTTTGAAAACTGACTTCATTGAAATCATCAGCTTCTAGCGATAATTTATTTAAATGTTCGACCATTTGATCGATATTTTCGTTTATTCCACTCGTTTGGCTGGAGCTGTTTTCAGATACTTTTAATTCTTTAAATATATCTAAAATCATTTCTTCTGCCAAATTTTCCGATGCAGGGGGTTGGACGATTTCAGTAACCCCCTTAATCAGTTTTTTGGATATTTTCTTCATTTAAAGAGACAATTGGGCCTACTAGAGATTTTGCAATTGCTAGCATTTGATCCAAAGTGGGTTGCATACTCTTCTGGACCGAAGATTATATTCTAGCTTCCATACTTTGAACAGTTTTGTCCAAAGTTTCTTGTGTAATCCATGAGGATTTTGCCTTCTTTTGGGCTGTTTCCACAAGTGTGGAATCTGTGTCTTCTGTTGAACGTTTTTGACCTCTTGGTTCTTTTCCATTCTTTTTACACCACGCCATGTACGATTCGCACTCAGCTCTTTGGTGCCCTGGTTTTTTACAGAAAAAACAGTTTCCTTTTGGACGACCTGTTTCTAAAGCAGCGTGGTACAACTGTACTCTTGCTTCCAATTCTCCGTCCGAATCTGAATATTCGTACTTATATAGTACTGATTCCAGCTCGGTTTCATTAATTTCTAAATTCCTCACGGATTCGTGAGTTTTTTTATGGTTGTGGTTTCTATGGAAATGAGGTTTTTGTTTAAATTCCTCTTTCTTTTCTACCACAGGTGATTTTGGATTAGGATCCGAATCGGCGTAGATGCATTTTTGCTTCGTAACCCTTATTAGGATTGTGTTGAAATTTTCGTATTTTCTCAACCCTGTTGAGTTGATGATATTCTTACCGTTTTGATTAACATTTGTAAAAATGTCAAAAGCAGCTGATTGTGAGGTAACAGTATCTTGCTGTATCCACAAATCATTGTATCTCAATACAAAAGCATAGAAAGATTCATCATCTTTCTGTTTCATGTGTTTCAGTAAGTTTACTTTGGCTATAATCGAGAGATCGAATCGATCCTTAAATTTATAGACAAAATCGTCCCAGTCTGTAAAATTTTCTAAGTTTTGGATGTACCATGTATATGCTGGTCCTGTTAGAAATAGGGCAAGGCCATTTTTTATCACTTCGTTCAAAGTGACCCCTTTCATGGGAATTACAGCTTCCACTGTATTTAGAAATCTTAAACAATCGTTTTGTTCCCTGTTAAATGTGGCTATGTCTGTTCTTTTTAAAGGGCAGTTATTTCGCACAAGAGGAGAACTTTGTTCTTTTATGAGAACTTCTGGTGCCCTTGTAATACTTTTACCCCATGCATTTCCCAATGCCTGAAGTTCTTCTAGACTTATATGAAGTCTTCCTGTCTTTTTAGACGATTTTTTGGATTTGTTCTTTTTAGAACAAGGTGGGGAACTATCACTGGATGAAGAGTCGGATGAAGATTCTTTTTGATGATGCCGTCGTGATTCTGATCTAGATTTCCTTCTTGGGATGGGAGATTCGTCTATTGAAGATTCTTCTTCGATAGGATTATAAGATGGCATCTTTTCCCTTGCTGGCTGACGCCCAGCATAATATTCTTTCATGTTCTCTCCATTTTTGGGGAGAATCCTTCTTATCCTAGTTTCCTTATTTCCAAGGCTATTGGGGGTTCCCAACTGATTTTAATTTTCAGTCGAAAGATCTTTATTGAATTTGTTTGGGTATCCAAACTTCCTGTGTCGGGTTCAATACTTCCGATTATATTTATTTGTTCTAGGGTTTGATTCCCGTTCTCCCTTACTAGTCATAAGGCTGTTAGTAAATTGTGCATTAACGGATCTTTCATTGCTTCTGCAACATACTGTCTCGCTTCTTCCACATTCCTGAATTTATTAGCGGGAAGATCGTACAATCTTCGAAACTCGTCAAGATCAGGCAATTCTTGCATGGTTTCCGTTCTTTCATTTGAATTTTCACCCACTTTTCCTAATGGTCGGTTGTTCGGATTTAACACCGACATGTGGATTGGGAGCCCGTCTCTCATAGGTGTATGGAGGGGCAACGTTTTCTCGGCCGTTATCGGGGTTGAAGTCGGTTCTTCGAAGATGGTTGGCATCATTTCCTTTCGAATAACTGTCTAGGATCTATTAAAACTACATGAATGACAATATTGTCGTTTATTCTCCCTTATATATTGCATAAACATATACCAGCTATTGGTCAGTTTTAACCAATCAGCAATTAATTTTAGTTCATTTGGATATGTATGAATACATTTTCCGAATTACTTTATTTTTTCTGGCGGAATGTATTAGTATCTCATTCTTTTTATTTTTCGTATCTCGAAGAATTAGAATATTTTTAATTCTACTGATGTCAATATCTTTCTACAACTTATAGAGTTTATTTAAAATTTTCTTAAATTTTCTTTACTCTATATTTCCTTCCTCCCCTTCCAAGAACTTGGATAATTTCTTAGAAGCAGGTTTCGATCCGCGAAAAGCTTTTTATTTCAAATGAATTTATCTTTAATATGACTTCACCCCGTGATAGGATGTTATCATATAAATTTCAAAATAGTTTTATATCGAATGATTGAGAATAAATAAAATACTTTACTAACATTCTATAAATCGGTCTTTATTATTTATTAATTTTAATAAACAAATATAGACCGATTCTTATTACTATAAGAAGTTATTTTAGTACATTTATATAAAATTTTACCACAATAAAGTATTATATTAAAACCCTAATTTTTAAGAGTTATTCAAATCTTTCTTTCAACCTGCTTTCATTCTTCTTTGACGATATGCAGGACTTTGGGACAAGTACCTTCACCCTGTTTCTGCGGTAAATCTCGAAACAGCAGTATGACAGGTAGTTTACCCCAACATACTAGTACGATTGGCATTCACTCATAAAGTGTTTTTAAACCTAACCAACCTAGTACGATCCTTTAGAGCTCTATCGAAAAGTTGGAACTAATTACAGATCAATCGATCGAAGAAAATCTTACTCTTTTCCTTTCAAAAAGTTTGAAATGTAGCTATAATAATAAACAGGTGTTAATGTTTTCATTTAACGAGAAATAAAGAAATTTATACAAATTCCCAGATTTCTTTTAATACACTTTTGGGGACTGTAAAGACTTTCATACTCCGTTAGCAAGTTTTCGTAAGTGTTTAAGTTTAGCGATTTACATGGATCTGCATAAAACTTGTTTTTTAGGTAAGTCATGCAAATTATTCACCTTTCGGATTTATAGAGTACCGAACTGACCAATGTAAGACTACACAGAAACATCGAATTAGTCACATTAAAAGCAGAAAATATTAAATCTCCCTAAAGCCGAATAAAAAATCACCGTAACCCGCGCTCACTCATTATTACCACTTGGCAGTTTTAGGGCACAGATTATAATAATTTTAAGGGCGATTCGAGCCGATTAATTAATTATTCTAAAGTTCTACTTTCGGACCGTCAAAATTTGTATTTTTGGGTCCCCTAACTATATTTGACCTTACAGATACAATTCTATATCGATATGAGAATTGTTTCGGACGAAAATATATTTTCATTCCTTCTCTAGGCTAGTAAACAAGGTTCGAATACCTTCACCCCATCTTTGCGGTACATCTCGAGACAGCAGTCTGACAGATATTCAGTGCTGCATAATTAATTCGAGAATTAATTATGGTTTATCACTCTAGCCATGTTCAAAAGAATTACAGACGTATTTCACCAGAACACAAATCTCAAAAGTGATTAAAACTTGTAAGATTAGTAACTTGTAAAAATAAAATCAAATATTTATCCTGATAATTTAACTCATCAACGTATCACTCTTTTAATCGGTGATAACAATGTTTTTATTCCGTATGGAATTTTCACATAACTAATTTTAATATTCGACTGAATCTAAAATTATTTAAAATATTATATTTGAACAAAATTCCAAAGAAATTAAGTACAATACAAAAAATCCAGAACAATGCAAGTTAAACTTATTTAGCAAAAATTAAATAATTTATGCTATCTCGGTGAGACCTCCACGAGTGACGATCTGACTTTAACCAAAGTGCTAATTACACTTTACGATGGGTCGAGTCAATAAACCATAAGGACACGTGGATTTTCTTGCTAAGAAAACCTCCACTTATCCCAAGGATAAGAACCAGTAAAAATATCTAAACACACTTGCAAACACTGAGAGTGGATTAAAGTAGAGTAAATAATTAAACAAACAAGGAATATTATCAAATCATAACATTTATTACGGATCATTGCAAATTACAATGATCCGAGGTCGACTAGATCGAAATATCAACAACAGAGACAATAAAATACTTAAAACATATCGAGACTATCAATTAATCTAATTTAACCAGGAAACTTGGCAAAACATTATCGAAACTTTAACTATCAGACAGAGGCTTGATAAACTAATAACAATACAATTTATAAAACAATATTACGAATCTTCTGTTGTTTCCTGGCGCTCTTTGGTTCCTAATCAAGGTAATGCACTATCGAATCCTGCGACTATCGGCGTTCATCGGTCGGATGATCGTCACAAATTAGCGATACCACGTGGTATCGGCTTACACCTGTATTTCGAGCGTTGCGTTGAAAACTTACTCTTTTATTCCAATTATTATATTTGCATGAATATAATGATTGTAAGCATTTAAGTAAATGTACAACTATCGATAAGAAACTAAAATAAAAGTATAAATTAGCGGGAAGAAGTCGGTTATGGAATTCAAAGAGAATTCCTCGGTCGTCATGATTGAGTCGGGCGCGCCGCACTAAACCGAATGCGTTGTTCTCGTGCGGTGCCGAAGCACGTGACAGTTAGCGCCCACTCCTGATACAGGTAGCGGTTGCTGCTCGGTCCAAGCGGACTCGATACAATCAAGTTTTGTCCAATAAGACTGGCCTACATGCAAGCGCACAAGTATATTCTCGGTACATTTACTTTCGGTAGCATGATGTCTCCTGTGAGTAGATCCTTCAGAATCTCAAAGGCCTTTTGACATTCTGGCATCCAAGTGAAATTATTCCACTTCTCTTTCTTATGTAGTACAAAGAAAGGTTTTTGTATTGAATTCAGGTCTTTAATTAAGGGAGCATAGAATCCAACCATTCCAATAAAACGTTGAAGTTGTTTCAAAGTTTTTGGCTCAGGATAACCCAATATTGCTTGGATTTTGGAGTTGTTAGCAGTGTATTTGCCAGCAGACACCGTATATCCTAAAAAGTCAAGTTGATCTGCATAAAAGAATGATTTTGTTAGGCTTGCTTTTAGGTTTTTTGCATTTAATCTATCCAAGATTTCTGCAATGTGTTGTAAATGTTCTTCGAACGTTTTGCTAAAAATTATGATGTCATCCAGGTAGGCCAGAGCAAATTTGCCCTTAACCTCATCCAAGATTTGGTCCATCATTCTCTGAAATGCGGATGGTGCATTGCAAAAGGCATTCTAGTATATTTGAATGTACCTTCAGGTGTCGAGAAAGCTGTTTTATTTTGATCCTCTTCACTTAATTTAATTTGATGGTAACCCTTTGTTAAGTCTAAACTTGTAAAGAAATAGCTACCTCCAAGAAAACCTAATATCATAGATATTGTAGGCATCGTGTACACATCTTTAATAGTTTGCTTATTTAGCCACCTAAAATCGATGCATAAGCTTCATACTTTTTGATTAATTTGCAAAGTCGTTCATATTCTTTGCCTTGTAATTTGCATTTTGATAATAAATGTTTTGTTAAATCCTCAAGATTCATTTTGGGTTCTTTCCCATCGTCGAGCTCTTTTTCGAATTTATCGATGATTGCTGCTGCCATATCGGCTGCGGTTGGTGGATGTTCTGTGACTGGGGCGGTTTGCACAGTTCTGGCTTGGGGGAATAAGCGGACTGCGCTGGACGCCTTCATCATGTAAGTAGCAGAGACGACGCTGTATTTGGGTGTTTGGCCTTTATTTACAGTTGTTTAGAGGTCAGCGTCAGCCTCCACCTGCTACTCATATGCCTGTACTACCGGTATGAGCTAATCAAACCCGACCCACGGACCATGGCGGTTGAACCAAGGTCCGTGCGGTCGAAATAACTTTAACCATGCTGCAACCCGATCTACGGACTTGCAGCCACTGTTCTCGCTCATGGAGGCGGGGCCCAGAGAACTGGGAACCCGGGCTTCATAGGGAATACCAGGGAGTTGGAGTAGCTCGGCCAATGCATGTCTGCACTGGTTGCTGACTCTGTAACAACTACTGTCCCTGGATTCGCTCTGCCTCTACCTGCCTTCCCTAACTTCCTGTCTTGACCGGAAGTGGTCATGTCCGTCCAGTCCACCAGGGGGACATGACGCGGGCCGTTGCCGTGCGCTTGGGTAGTGACACAGTCACATCTCCCCCCTCCGAAGAAGTTGGGTCGATGTCGGCAGAACCCAAGGCACGAACAACGGGAGAACAGCGCCGCAACATCCAAGATGGGGAGCTAGTCTCCTTACAATAAAAAACAAAATGCAACATACCAGCGGAAAAACGAAACGAGCAACAAGAGAGGTGACACTTACCTAAGACGTGGCTCCTTAATAAAATGTGTTTTTCAAAAGTTTACAATTTTGTGATTTTTTAAGAATAAAAATTTTATTTTATTTAAAAG